>WBNQ01006612.1:21619-36038 GCA_013401375.1 Spizella passerina | reverse complement strand
ACACCCACAATCCCAACACTCTCCTCACCTCTGATACACAACAGTGTGCTTTCCCATTTCCTCTTTTTTTAAGCAATTTTAAAGCAGAAATTATAATCTTAAATCTTCACATACACTGAAATTTCGTACTGATGCTTTATGTTTGCATCTATATGATGTAAGAAAACATTTTTAAAGATTATGATGATGATGATGGAATACCTCCATAAAATAATTCCCTCAGTACTCAAATTATCTGGAGATCTAGAAAACACTTTACTCTTCTGAGGGTGACAATAATGAGCTGAACACAACTCTCTAATTTAGACAATATAAACACTAAACCTGAATACAAGAGCCCAAAAAAAGAAAAATACAAGTGTTGTTTCTCATGACCTTTGCAACTTATTAGTAATCTACTTTATCAAGTGGTTCTGGATGGATGTGCATTGAATGTCACTGCTCCACCACCATTCTCAGGAGGCTTTAGTTTGGTGATGTGCACAGAAATCTCCTGTACTTTCCAACACTCTGGAATACATAATTTTATTTATAACATGTAATTATTTTAGAATCAGTAATGAGATTTTACTGCAGGTACATTATTTGCTTCTGAAAGCTCATCCTCTCCAGAAAGAGTGTGACAGCAGAGTGTGTGCTGGAAGGAAGCACTTCTGCTAATTTCATCATGTTTGAGTTGTAAAAGGCAGCTGTAACAAAGGGGATGTTCCTGGAGCCCCAAAGATTTTCTTATATTCAATGTCTTAAGAATCTTAATGGTATTTTTTTTTCCTATGTTAATAACACCTTTAGTGAAGCAGGGATGAGAATGAAAGAGTTTTCAGTGATTAGGCAACAGAAGGTATTTCAAAGGTTGTACATGGGAGAAGGTAATTTTCTCCATTTCTAGGGTATGGGAAGAGAAAAATGCCAAATTTCCAACTTCAACTCTAAGTTTCCCCCATCCTGTCTTATGCATGCCCAGTTATTCCCAAACTGTGACTCACTGACACCTCAATGAAAGCTGATGGCAAAGCTGGGAGCACTGAACATCATAAACTGAGGGAAGTTTTTAACTTCCTTTCCCAAGGTTTGTGCAAGGTACTTGTACCTTGAGAGTGATACTGACAAGAAAAAGCTAAAAACAAAACCCCAAGCCTTTTGGACCCAGAAAAGCAAAGTAATTCCTCCCTGTTAACTCCATTATAGACTTTTTCCACAACTTCAAACTGCTACGCTAGCAAAGATTCACTTTCTGAGGAAAGACATGCAGGATAGAAAGACACACTGTAACAAATTCAGGATATTTGGAACCAAGAGCTGGTGTGGGATCAGTTGCTTTACAGATACCCCATCATGGAATGTGAAGATGAAGCAGAGCTCTTCTACCAGGTGGGACAAGTACTTGTGGTCTGTTCTTCTTGTCAAAGAGCAAGGAGCTCCTTGGATTTCTTCCTCCTCTCTGGGAGCTCTGTCTCAGCCACTCCCACATTGAAATCTTGACTGTAGCAGAAATCGAAACACGAGATATCCAGATTTCTGAGCTGTGTCTGCATGCTGCTTTAAAGCAAGGAGCTTGTTTAACATCACAGGTGCTTGTTTAACTATCCCCCACAGTTTGGGAATCCTTACCTTTAATCAGGCATTTGGGGGGTGGATATGTGTCATTTCAAGACACTATCCAGGCATGAAGAGAACTCCCCAAGTTTTGATTCAGATTTAAATTCCCTTTACAACTGCAAAAAATAAGCATGAATTCAACACACTTATTTCCCCTGAAGACAAATAAGATGAAAACCTTGATCTCAGAAGGGTTCAGTTCCTTAAGGAAAATTTTGGTGAATATAGTCAACAGCTGATGACAGGATATTCTACACCTTAAAGACTGAGTCAGATAGAACTGATTCTCCTTTCCCTTCCCTTACTATTTCTCCAGCTCCATCAGAAACCAGCTAAAAACCTGGGCATCTTGGCCTGATTTCAAAAAAAGCAGCTAGAATTTTACATCTTGCTATTTTCTCACAACTGCCATCTCCCCAAATCCCTCCTATTTCAGTCCACCAAGCTGCAACACTTCATCTTAGAGGACCAGAACTGTGCACTACCCAAGATCTGTTTGCTGTGGTCCATGCCTCCCCACACACACTGTCCTCACACAGAAACCCCAAAACCTGCATGGAAAGAGCCCCTCCAGCCACTGCTGGGCTCTTCTTCAGCAGCTCCCTTCAGCACTCCTCCCTGCAATGTCCCTTACATGAAACAAATATTAAAGGAAGAATGAGGAAGTAATTGAGTCTCCCTTTGCTATCAGAGCCTCCTGACCCTCCCAGCTGCAGGGGATTTTGTGCAGCATTGAGCATAAACAAGAGTTAAAACATTAATTTACAGCCAGGAGAAAATCCACTTTTGTACATCAGGTTATTGACATCTTTGAAAATCTAGCACCACCTGTATAAAACTAATTGCTGTGGACAGCAACAATGCAGATTTTCAAACATTCTCTTTTCCATTTTTGTCCTTCAAGTCACTTAAAATTGTTACTGCATTTTCTTAATTTGGTGCATTAACACTTCTGTGGTGCCACTTCTCAGAGTACCATTGCAAAACAAAATCCAAAAGCTACGTACTACAGATGGTGGAACCAGACTCATATTCTTCCTACAAAAGCATCAAGTTTTTCCTGCATATCTCACCATTTGTACTTGTGAAACATCATTTGGTCTCAAACAGGCCAAGAAATTTCCAGCCTTCTACAAGTCAGACTTGAAATTCAAGTGCAGAATTAGCACAAGAGTATTCTGCATCATTAGCTAAATTCAAGCATCTTGTTGAAGCACTACTTCTAGATTTCTTGTAAGGAAAATGGATGATGCTTCAGAAAGCATAATTTCCAAAGGTACAGTTGATGTTGCTGCAAGAATACAAGTTCTGGAGGGCACAGATACGCATCAAATCCCACTAGAAAATTAGTCATTGTTTTTTATCCTGTAAGTACATCCTTCTAAATTGGTCTGTGACATTGAATTGAGAGACCAGGGTTCGGAGTCTGCTATGAAACAGCAAGTACTGAATAAATTTTTTAGCACATTCTCAATAACTTCTCTCAATTGTGAGATTTCATTGCAGGGTTTCTATTAATCTCCTTCTAATATTCTCATGCAAGATTTAGCAAGTAAACACTGAATAAATGTGCTTTGGAACTGTATGAATAATTTCCTAGAGTACTACAGAACACAAAGGCACAAAGTATTTTGTGAGGCTAGTTTTGCTTTCCCAAACAAATTAAACCTCTCTGAATTGATGACGTAAATAATTCAGCATTATTCCATTTACTAAATTAGGAACAAGTGAGGCAGAATGTTCATTTTTAGGAGAGCAGTCTGTTTTGCAACAGAGAGATGATCCTAGTAATAAAGAATTCTCACAGAACACCTCCAATTCATGCATTGCATTTGTCTGAAAATGTTCCTGTCGAAAGGAAAAAAATTCTCACCTGTATTTTTTATTATTCATTGACTGATATTTTTAAATGCAGTAACAGTAAGTCAGAGAGGGCCTCCTAAGCCTTTCACTGCTTTGAAAGCCTCCTGCTTTCCTCAAGTCATTTAACTGACACATCAGTTCCAGGAGGCAGTTTGTGAACAGAAGCTGCACAGCAGATACAAGCGTGTGCATGTCATAACCTTGCCCACAGGCCCCTAACGAAGAGAACCTTCTAAAAAATTAAGGATCAATAAAATCCTCCAAAGAAGACTGAAAAAGTAGAGGATGCTACACAGTATAAAATGTCCTCTGGGTCATTAGGTGCTTGTACCCCCGGACTGCAGTGACAGGAAAAGGTAAATGTCAAAAAGGAGAGTAGGTGCAAGTCAACAATAAACAAGGACAGCACCCAAAATACATCTGCTCTGATATGACCATCTGGCTTCAACAACCTCACANGTCCTCACACAGAAACCCCAAAACCTGCATGGAAAGAGCCCCTCCAGCCACTGCTGGGCTCTTCTTCAGCAGCTCCCTTCAGCACTCCTCCCTGCAATGTCCCTTACATGAAACAAATATTAAAGGAAGAATGAGGAAGTAATTGAGTCTCCCTTTGCTATCAGAGCCTCCTGACCCTCCCAGCTGCAGGGGATTTTGTGCAGCATTGAGCATAAACAAGAGTTAAAACATTAATTTACAGCCAGGAGAAAATCCACTTTTGTACATCAGGTTATTGACATCTTTGAAAATCTAGCACCACCTGTATAAAACTAATTGCTGTGGACAGCAACAATGCAGATTTTCAAACATTCTCTTTTCCATTTTTGTCCTTCAAGTCACTTAAAATTGTTACTGCATTTTCTTAATTTGGTGCATTAACACTTCTGTGGTGCCACTTCTCAGAGTACCATTGCAAAACAAAATCCAAAAGCTACGTACTACAGATGGTGGAACCAGACTCATATTCTTCCTACAAAAGCATCAAGTTTTTCCTGCATATCTCACCATTTGTACTTGTGAAACATCATTTGGTCTCAAACAGGCCAAGAAATTTCCAGCCTTCTACAAGTCAGACTTGAAATTCAAGTGCAGAATTAGCACAAGAGTATTCTGCATCATTAGCTAAATTCAAGCATCTTGTTGAAGCACTACTTCTAGATTTCTTGTAAGAAAAATGGATGATGCTTCAGAAAGCATAATTTCCAAAGGTACAGTTGATGTTGCTGCAAGAATACAAGTTCTGGAGGGCACAGATACGCATCAAATCCCACTAGAAAATTAGTCATTGTTTTTTATCCTGTAAGTACATCCTTCTATATTGGTCTGTGACATTGAATTGAGAGACCAGGGTTCAGAGTCTGCTATGAAACAGCAAGTACTGAATAAATTTTTTAGCACATTCTCAATAACTTCTCTCAATTGTGAGATTTCATTGCAGGGTTTCTATTAATCTCCTTCTAATATTCTCATGCAAGATTTAGCAAGTAAACACTGAATAAATGTGCTTTGGAACTGTATGAATAATTTCCTAGAGTACTACAGAACACAAAGGCACAAAGTATTTTGTGAGGCTAGTTTTGCTTTCCCAAACAAATTAAACCTCTCTGAATTGATGACGTAAATAATTCAGCATTATTCCATTTACTAAATTAGGAACAAGTGAGGCAGAATGTTCATTTTTAGGAGAGCAGTCTGTTTTGCAACAGAGAGATGATCCTAGTAATAAAGAATTCTCACAGAACACCTCCAATTCATGCATTGCATTTGTCTGAAAATGTTCCTGTCGAAAGGAAAAAAATTCTCACCTGTATTTTTTATTATTCATTGACTGATATTTTTAAATGCAGTAACAGTAAGTCAGAGAGGGCCTCCTAAGCCTTTCACTGCTTTGAAAGCCTCCTGCTTTCCTCAAGTCATTTAACTGACACATCAGTTCCAGAAGGCAGTTTGTGAACAGAAGCTGCACAGCAGATACAAGCGTGTGCATGTCATAACCTTGCCCACAGGCCCCTAACGAAGAGAACCTTCTAAAAAATTAAGGATCAATAAAATCCTCCAAAGAAGACTGAAAAAGTAGAGGATGCTACACAGTATAAAATGTCCTCTGGGTCATTAGGTGCTTGTACCCCAGGACTGCAGTGACAGGAAAAGGTAAATGTCAAAAAGGAGAGTAGGTGCAAGTCAACAATAAACAAGGACAGCACCCAAAATACATCTGCTCTGATATGACCATCTGGCTTCAACAACCTCACAGAATGGACAGGCTTGTATTGCCTACGAAAATAACAGAGGAACTCCAAAATGAAGGAGAATTTTGCAGCAGGAATGTGATGGTTAGCAAAATCCAACTGTGCCTCCTGTGCTGCAATATCATCACGTGCTTGTCTTTGCTACCAGGTGTAGCTTGTGTGGGTGGGGGTGCCTTCAAACATAAATTACCAATAAACACGCATTGTACTTAGTGTCAGGGAATTAATTGAGCTTTCTGGAATGAAAGCCTTTTGGCACAAAAATGATAAACCAAGGTTGACCTACCTGAATGGGTCCCACTGACATCAGCAGGTTTTTCAGTTGGACATCAGTAGTTGATGAAGAAAGCCCTTCAACTGACACAATACAGGGCTGAGGTTTGCACTCCACCACTCGCAGGTTCTGTTTATTTGGCATCAGGCGTCCTCGGCCCATCTGGCCTGCTACTCCTCTGCCTCTGCCGTGCATAATGACCTGCCAACAACAAAAGTAACAGTATTTTGATTTACTTACCCACTGACTCTGTGTGCTGCACTTGACAGAGGATATAAAAGTTGGCTATTTACTTGAAGACTTGATTAAAGTCTTGATTTAAAACAGCTTGTTGCTGTTTGCCAGTTTGAAAGGCCACTTACTAACATATTCCTCCACTGCTTATGCAAACCTCTTTTAGCAGGATAACAAGTTATTTATTGAGTTATATATACTGCATTCATCCTAGAAGCCTCAGCTCTAGCACAGATTGATTGATCACACAGTGGAGGATTTCAGACAAAAATATATAACCTAGTTTTCAACACTGATCACATCAGCAGCATGTATTCAGCTTCCACATTTTGAGTATGGACAAAAAAACCCAACAGGTGATCCCTCTCCTTCTTCTATTCTTAACCCATAGTTAAATTGAATGTACTCACAAGATCAGCAAAGTGTTTCAAGGACCTTCAATCTCTACTGCTACCAACTCTTGGTTTTATTTGCATAAGGCTAAACAACTCTAAAATAACTTTTTTTAAAGTTCCTCTCCCTGTACTCTGGAGCAGGAAATGCATGGATTTAATTCTTGCAAATTAAATGTTGAACAGCGAGAGAGCAGAAAAATAACAATGAAACAGAGTAACAAACATTAAACAAAGTTAACACTTAACACTGAGTCAACATTCGACAGATTTTCTTGATTCCTACCTGGAAAGCCTATGGTGGGTAATAACTTTTCATACCCTTCAACATCTGCAACAAAACTTTATCCTTATGTGAAGAGGAAGATTATGGCCAACAGTTCAAAACCAAGAACTAACTTAAAAGCCAAAATGCCAGCTACCTTCAAGGAGTGTGCCAGCTTGCAAACGCAGAGAAGGAACACACTGCTGCCACCCTGACCCTTTTCTGCCTCCTACCAGTGTAAGATCAGGGCAAAAATCAAGTTACAAGATCACCAACTGTTTTGAGTGATACCAGCTTCAGGGATCCAGCAAGGAGTATCCTGAAACAGTTTTACTGAAGCAGGAAACTGCCAAAATGAAATCTTAAGCACAACTTCAAAAACCCACTTGGTTTTAAAGCTAAAAAGCACACCGGTTACCATCTCCTCCAGTAGCTGTCTCGGGACACATGCACTTCCCCAGGGAGTGCTGAGCTGGCCAGAACATCAGCAGATGAAGCAACCTGCAGGCACTGCCAGTCTGTGCTGGGTACAAACAAATCTCTCTAGATTAAAAGCTTTATATGCAATTATGCATCTCCTGGGTCATGCAGCCCTGCGCTAGCAATTGACAAACAGAATGCCGGTTATTAACAGAGCAACACAGCTAGACAGTGAAACTTCTAGCACCAATATGCATCTGAAAATCACCTTTTTAGCTTGATGGATTCCCTGGATGTTTTTGACTCCTTGAGGAGCTGGTGAATGGATCTGTGCCTGCTGCTGCTGTTGGTGCTGCTGCATTCCCTTTGTCAATGTGACCTTGCGCACTGGCGGCTGTTTCGGCTCCGGGGGCTGCTGAGGCCGCTGGGGTTGGCCCTCGGGGTGAAAAAAGCCAGCATCCTCTGCCCCCTGCTGAAATCAACGACACAACAGCGGCTCAGGGTCCAGGCACTGCACACCCTAGCCCTGAGCAGGCTCCTGCCACATTCAGCTCGTTCAGAGAGTGTCCAGGGCTTTGCCTGCTAAAGCAAACTGGTGGCTGTGGCAGGCGTGTGCAAAGGCTCAGCCTGGAAATTGCACTTCAGCCTAAAATAAATCTGTGCCAGCTGAAGAACAGTTTGCTTTTTTTCAGGTTTTATTATGATTACAATGGTCAATCATGTCTTTTCATGTTTTCACTTCTCTTTCCAAATCATTCTTCCTTCCAGGTTACATGTGAACTATTGTGTGTGTTATATTTTTATTTCTTTTCTCTTTTTTTAATATAATTAGAGACATGCACATTGCAGAAGGAGGAGCAAAGAACTGTGGAGGCTGGAAGAATCAGGAAAATGCTCTGCACACCTTTAAGCCTCCAACCTCCCTTTAGTTAAAAAATTGGTACTTATTTTGAAGTGTATTCTCCTTCTCCAACTTCTATACCAGCAGCTTTTTAAGCAGTCCTTTTCCTTGGACACTGTCTGTACTTGAACAGTTCCTCAAGGTGTTTTTTTGTTTGCCTTACAAAGCTCTTATATTTGTAACCATAAACACAGTGAAACAACATCTCAGTGTCTCTCTCATCCAAGGTAACTCTTGCCACAACATCTCTTGGCGCAATCAGGCACAGTAAAACCATGAGCTCAAAGCACTGAAATTATTCCTTTCCACTGCCTCTGCCCAACAGTTCACTTTTTTCCTAGAAACACATAATTCTTGAATTTGTGCCTGCCTGTCCAGATTAGAACAATCACTGAAATTTCCATGGAGTATGAACCAGCAGAGTCTGACAAATATCAGGTATTTTTGCATCCATGATGTGCATCATATTATTGCATGGTTTCAACAGCAGTATCTATGCCTTGACAGGACTTCAACTTTAGACCTCAAATACTAATGAACAATTTATCTGCAGGGGGAAGGCTTTGACTAACTCCCTAACCAACCTCTGGTAACCCCACAAAAGCTCTCAAATAGAATGCATGTCTAAGGGAAAAAATTAAAATATTATGAAAGCACCTTTATTTACACAGGATTTTCTTTTCCCCTTCCCTTAAATATTCACAAAACTCCTTATGCACCTGTAACAAATCACAAACCAGAGGGTTTCATGCTAACTGGCACATTTCTTGAGGATAAGGACACAAAACACAAGGGTGCAGAAGGAACAGACCTATGGTCTAATTACAAGATTATTTTCATTGACAATATAAATTAGTACCTCTCCATTAAAGAAAAGCAAAAGAAATACCCAGTGAGGATGGGTTGCTAAGCCTCAGCTGAGATTGGGTAAAAAATAATCTGTGGTATGTGGGCCAGTCTCAGGTTTGATAGCTCAGTAGTTCAGAATTTACACCTCAAAATCAAGGCCTCTGCATGATAAAGTATATGCAGGCTACAACTTCTCAAGAACTCAAGTATTTAAATCCCAGACAAATGAGCTTCAAACCTCCTTGCACTACAACTCAAAAGCACTATCTGTCACAGGGAAAATCCTAAAGCTCATCATGGCATTTGTCCACAGTGTCCAAAACAAGAAAGCAACAGAAATGTGCATCTGTCTTTTCCACCTCTAATCACCAGGTTTTTTTCTCTACTGAATTGAATGGCACCAAGTCTTCATGGAAAGTTTAAACCTTTGAGAGCAGCAATTAGTGAGACATTACAAAGCTTTCCCCTCGGTTTCTCTTCAATTTGTATTCAGAAATACAAAAGCAAGAGCACTCCTGAAAAACCCAAACATATGCACAAAACCTTACCAGCATTAAATCCTTGTTTTAATAGTAGTTCTGATATCAACATCACCATAAGCTCTATGCCTTGATCAGATAATTTCTTTTATTCAACCCTACAGCAGCTGGAAGATGATGAAACTAAAAGGAACAAAAAAAATTCTAGGAGGAATTTAAATGTAATAACTGGGAGTTAAAATCTAATCTCTGCTAAATGCCTGCTGTGAGAACCATAAATATTTGCAACCATTTCTTTCCAAACCAAAAAAGGATCCCAGCACATCGGAAGAGCATCTGAGAGTAAAGCCCTCAGGTACAAAACACATCCAACATGCTCATTACTGAAACTTCAAAAGCAAACAATCATTTCACATAAAAGTCTAGGATGGCCAACAACCACCCAATATTTAACTACCAAGCTCAATTATCACCAAATAAAACTGTATAAACTGAACAGAGTCAAAGGCATTAGCACACCACATTGGTTTGCACTGATGAAAAATCTGATGGGGTTTGCTCCCTGCTGGGGTCCCAAATGCCACCACCACTGGTTTTGCTGCTACCAAGATGCTTCTGTGAGCCTGAAAAGGTGGAAAGCTCTGGACTTTTTACTGACTTGATCCATTTCAGAAGAAAACCTTCAGAAAACAATAAATAAAAGGGATGGAAGGAGTTTTGCTTGTTCCTGCAAAAAAATGAAAGGAAAGGCAACTGGATGAACCAATCCTTTTTTTTACATTACTGCTCTGAACATTTACTGGTTTTGAGATAACTTGAAGAGGTGAAGCAGAGACAAAACTGCAGCACTGCTTCTCCAGAGAGGTCTGTGAGTCAGACATGGTGCCCCAGGTCTAACAGAGCTGAGCAAGTCAGCAAAACATTAATTCCTGTTCCAGGCAGTCTGGCTTCAAGTGAAGATAAAAACCTGGTGGTTTCCTTAAGAAATAAACACCAAACATGACTGCTAAGTGACATGTGCTAACAAGCAAAACGACGCAGAAGAAGCATTTCAGCAGTAATTCCTTTTTCAGTGGTTAAAGGCACAACAGTGCAAGGACAAACACTATTCAAGCTAAAATGAACAACCATGTAGTGGTGAATTACTCTCACCACCACCATCATTCTTTAAACTTCTATGCAAGACAACAAGTGGCTTTTCTGGGTACAACAATGAAGAAAACAAGTCAAGCAAAACACCTGAAAAAAAGTTTTTTAACTTCTGGACTTAAAGCTACAAAGCCCCAAGTCACCTGCTCATAGGAGTACACTGACATTTTGGAGGAAAGGACATACAGCTGTCCAGATGACTGTACATATGCTGACTCCTGATGTTCCCTCATCACACAGCAAATTCCAGACAAGCAGGTAAGTCCACTAAAGCTCTAGTAGCTACTCCAAATCATCTAAATCACAGAAAATAAATAGCTAAGATCTAATTGCTAACATCTCTCCTACTTAAAATGTCTCAGGTCTAGCTCATCTTAAATCAATTTTTGCTTTTCCTAAAGACAATTTCTGTATTGTTATTTTTAATCAGCTTACATCACTGCCTTCCCCAGATTTAAATATGCAGCAACAGAGGGAGGTATTAAAGTTTTAAGCCTTCTCATGTCAAAATGCATTTCCTTTCCTGGAGTATTTCACAATGTACAGGGCTGCACTAAATTTTTCAGATGCATCTATTCATCATCATGGCCTGTCTCACATAATTTGATGTACAAAATGCTGAGCCCAGGTAGAAAACCTTATTCGACCACAGAGACCTGGGACAGACTGATACAAGCCCTGATTTTATACGTCAGGTTTCCTCTAATGTCCTGAGCAGAAAATGAATTTTCATTCCTTGTTTGCAAATCAATGAAGAAAGAATATTTTCCTCTTATTGTCTACTCCTTAATTTCTAGATCATAAACCATCNTCCCTTCCTGTGATAAAAGGACACTGCTACACTGCTTCAGTGAGCCATGATGTGATGAGCATCTTCTGTGCCTAATGGTGTATGAAAAGCAGAACAGGAAGAAGGAAACATCTTAGAGAAAAAGCAGCTAATTCCATTTAATCCCATGTACTAACACAACTCTTAACTGAAGCAGCTCCTCATCCACCTGAAAAGGGAACTAATACATGGAGAAGGACTGGCCAAAAGGAATCCCAGCCATACACCCATGCTGCATGAAATTTCACTGGGAGTGACAAAAGTACAGCTTAAATGATGCTGAATCAGTGTTAATCACAACTACATAGTTTTTAGTTAAAGCACGTACCTGCTCATTATGAAAAAATAATAAAAACTATGTCAAATCTACAGCAAGATCAAGGTTCTAAATGGACATGTCTAATACTCTCAGAAATACCTTCATTTTTATGGGCCATCTGCAAGATATGTAACATAGATAAACAATGTTTTAAGCAAAGTTTCCTGGTTTGTTTTTCAACCGCCAGTCTGAGAGGTTTTTGTATAGAGAATTGTAGCAAAAACTGGACATGCAGAGAAAGACCAAGAAAAAAAGCTCCTGCTGGAAAACATCAGCCATACAAAACTTGTGATGGCCCAAAGCTCCAAGAGGAGCACTTCCCAGATGGACACCAGCTATGGCACAGAAGGCCAGTACTGGATGTCAGAAACCTATACAATTAGAACTTCNAATTTTATGAAGGACTGCTTGAATTTAGCAAGCTGGAACCTCTGTCATAATCATTATGACAGTTTTATGATGAAGTTTATTTACCACCAACATTAGCAGGACAAATTTATTTATAACAAATGCTTTAAAATGTACTGATAAAAATGCCTATTGATACTGTCAGAGCTGCTTGCAATTTGACAGATCAAATCTTATTTTCATTCTTAAACCCCATGAAGGAATGGTATCACCAACTTGCATTCTGTAGTGAGCAAATTGATTAATCCCCCTCTATAGAAATCTCAACTCTTGATTACACCTATCAGACGTTAAGCAGCATTATTCTAGAGTGACAACACTTGACAAATTCCCAAACCATTTTTCTCAGCCTTTGTGGCCCTGCTAGCTTGTATTAACCCTGATGAAAAATTAATTTTCCTTATCTTCTGCTAAACCCCAAAATCCAAATCCGCCAAACTGGCAACTCTTTCTGTAAAGGTATTATGAAAACCTCTAAAAGATTAATTGCATGTCTTCAGGTGACATTAAATTAATTTCTGTACTCGTGACAGACATTTGATACTCCGTACTGAGAGGACAGATAACATTGTCAGGATACACAGAAGGACGAGCTGATAGTGTCCCAGGGCAGCCTCTTATGAATTCTCCTGAGGTGCATGGCAGGAGCAGAAGAGCTGGAAGAGCCCGTGCTGGGATGGGGCAGGGGTTCTGCAGGGCTCAGGCCAGGCTGCCAGCATGGGGGAGGGTTGGAGGCTGCAAGGGCTCAGAGGGCTTGAGAAGGGACTACAGAGGGTGAGAAACTGAACTCTGGCACACAAACTGTCTGCATCTTCTGTCCAGCTGCACATTTGGCAGGTTGAAGGGTGAGGAGACAGTAGGATTATTGCTTTTGTAGGACAACTTCATTTTTTCCCCACACCTTGCCGTGTCTGCAGGAAAATAACTATTGCACGTAGATAAATCTATGAGGGAGGCATTTGCTCATCTCTTCTAGGTCATGTTATGCACTGGTGTGTTTAAAATATTGCTGTATCCACTGCAGCATCTGCAGCAGTCAGGGTGGCTGCGGTAGGGTGATGGAAAGCTTGGAAAGCTCCATAATCATAATTTCTGCACTCTTAGTGCCAGCTGAACCAGCATATGAAAGGTAGAATGAAACTTGGGTGAGTTACTCTCTCGCAGCCCTGAGAGACTTTCAGATTCTGATACAGATTTCTAGATAGTAAATGTTTTCTAAACTTAATTTGACATTTTGTTACAAAGGCAACCATATGGGCAGCAAGCAGAGCTGTGCGCATAGATTCTTGCGTCTGCTTTCATTAAGTGAACTGGAGCTGCAAGTGTGTTCCTAGGGGCATAATTTATAATAAAGTTTTAAGATTAACTCATTTTGTGAATATCTTTCTGTCAAATCAAATTCATTCATAAATGTGGGTTTTTCTTGTGTTCAGTAACAGCTGTGGTCTTTAAATATCCGTGGTACACCCTATCTCTTGAGTCCTTAAATATGTTTGTAGAAAAAAGCCAAACTTGAAAAGCATGTATGATCTAAAAACTTGTAAGACAGGTAATAAAAGCTCATAAAAATTTAGTAAAATATATTTTCTTTTAATGGAGAAAAATGTTTTCTACTGTATGGCTGTTCAAAAAAACCTCCAGTCAAACCTGAAATAGTATAAAATTCTGCTAGAGTTTTAGCTCAAACATTCTCTTTTCCTAATATGCAGTATCTCAGTTTTCATATAAAAATTCTGAAATGAAATCAAAGAGCAACCACTTGACCCTTAAAAGGAAAAGGGGGGAATTTTGCATCAGTATAAGACATAAGTATCTTACAGTGAATCACTGATGAAACAAACTGTCTACAAAGAGAATCAGTGAATTCCCTCCTCCAAAGTCTTTCCCCTTTAGCTTAAATTGGCTCTATGCTGCTGCAGTAAGTAGGGAGAATGCTGGCTCAGCTTCATTCTTCAATAAAAATATATTGTGAGCAAAGCATGAGCTGGGAGTTGGAAACTCTAGGATAATCATAAGGATCCATGCTTTAATTTTGTTCCGTCTCATGAGAACAAAATGAGATCTGTTAGTTGTGTATGTAATCAAAACCTTAACTTTCTGTGAATATAAAGACACTTTTGTCTGTGTGCAGAATATAAGCAGGGGTGCTTTGGTGTGTGGTTGAGAGTAGGGGAAATGCATAATGCAGT
>WBNQ01006612.1:0-21230 GCA_013401375.1 Spizella passerina | reverse complement strand
AGAACTCCCCTTCTTGTGCCATGTCTGGCCTCTCTAGTTCATGTTCCTTGAAGCCTGGCAAGTCAAATCCC
Organism: Spizella passerina; assembly: GCA_013401375.1. Classification (NCBI taxonomy): domain Eukaryota; kingdom Metazoa; phylum Chordata; class Aves; order Passeriformes; family Passerellidae; genus Spizella; species Spizella passerina. The sequence continues at coordinate 21,159 of WBNQ01006612.1, read as the reverse complement.
TCTTGTGTCCTGCCTGAAGCTCCTGGTAAGTCTTCATAAAGACAACCCCCACTCCACTCCCTCCCACCCCAAACACTTCTGACTCAAGAGCCAAACCTCTGCCCTAAAGGCCTGTTCCAGGTGAGGTGGTCCAACTCAACAGAGGGATGTGACTTCTCAAAATATTGAACTCTACAACTCTGCAAGCTTGCCTCCCAAGTTAAGAGACTGCATTTTCATATGAAATCTGACTTTCTCTTTGTAAAGCACTTTAGTGGAGTCACAGCTATCTTCATCAGGAAACTGGGCTCCAAGACACTGTAACACAGACATGAATTCTGCACTGTAACATTTACCTTGGTAGAGAAACTCTCCTTTGAGACTTAACAAGAGTGACAAGCAACAAAGCTCTGCTTTCTGGGTGTTCAGGAGCAAGCTGCACTATTCTTCAACATACAATTTAAAAGTCTCCTGAGGAAAAGGAGAAACCTGTTCTGCAGTCTACAATAGAAAATACTTTACTGCACTTTAGATCCATGTTATCGATAGCAAAGTCAGATTCAGTTTAGGTAAGTACCTCTTCCCCCTTGCACACATTTTATGAGAAGCCCATAAAAGGTATTATCTGTGTCTGGTTTGGCTGTCACCTTAATTCTCACTTTCTAAGTGTGCCCTTAGAGACACATGTCCCTTTATTTCCTTTTCCCAGTAATCAAATATGTCCTAAAGAGTAGAGCACAGCCCACCTCCTGACCCCAGTGCATGAAATCAGAGACTCTGTCTCTACAGGGACCATCCTCACTGAGGTCTGGGAGGACACAGCTTATTACTCATTTTCAAATGTTCCTGCCTTTCACTAGACCAGCTTCCTCAAAGCCCTGTCCAATCTGGCCTTCAACACTTCTAGGATGGGGCATCGACAGCTTCCCTGGGCACCCTGTTCCAGTTCCTTGCCATGCTCACAGAATAAAATTTCTTCCTAATATCCAATATAAATCAACCCTTCTTCAGTGTGAAGTCATTGCCCTTGTCCTGTCACTCCATGCCCTTGTAACAAGTCCCTCTTCAGCTCTCTTGCAGCCCCTTTAGGAAGGTTCTGTAAAGTCTCCTTGGACCCTTCTCTTCTCCAGGCAGAACAGCCCCAACTTTCTCAGCCTGTCTTCAGAGGGGAGGTGCTTCAGTCCCTGTACCAACTTTGTGGCCTCCTCTGGACACATTTCAAGTTTCATACAACCAATAAATTAATGTCCACTTGTGAAACATTTCCAGAGTGAAATCTTGCAGGTTATGGCAGGCAGAGTCCTTCTTCAGAGCTCATTTTGCCATGGTACCTGGGCACTCAGATGTGGCTCCTGCAGCTCCCCCAGCCCACTCCTAGGCAGGCTATCCATGACTCTTTCAGACTCTGGGATACAAATGAACACCAAAGTCATTCTCCTTTTTCTTAAAAAGTTATAGGACCATACAGGGGAAGAGTTCCTTTGTCAAGGGCTGGGGAAAGGGCTTCATGAACTTCCCACACAAATGCCACAATTCTTGTGTTTGCAATTCCTGACATATTTAGATGAAAGGCGCTAAAGAGCTTTCAAGTCAAATATTTTTAATTAAACTTGAACACATACATGCAAGTAGAAACAAGTACAAACATTAAGCAAAGTTGGTTGATAAGGTTACATTATCAAACAACAATCATATCAATCTGTATTTTTTTCCATATTTAGAACTCCATATTCATCTCACATTTCCCAGTTGCTTGAAATTCGACCGAAGTTGTCTATCTTCCATTTCCATCTTGTTTTTGCAATCCAAGGACATTTTTTTGGGATAGGCTTTTCAAACAGAAGAACTTGCCAGCTCTTTTTTCAAGCTTTTCATATGAAGCATTTCAGGTTTTCAGGAATTAGGATCACTTACAAGATACTGCTTGTAATGCAACAGGGAACACCAAGATTTTACTGTATTTTTATCTATGAAAAAACCCTCATTGTGCAGCCTTCCACAGAGACAAAGATTGGTGTGTTCTTGGTGCAGCATAAGAACCAGCATTTTCAGGCCTTTGGGACAGACACACAGCTCTCTGAACATGGCAGGACATTTTCTGGCTAAGAGAGAAATCATTCAACAACAACATAAGATGACAATAATACAGAGATTTTACGATATTGTAATTTACCACAGAACCTCCAACTAAACAGAAAACGTGTTCAGCATGTACTTTGTATATCTTTAGATATCTAATGTTATAGATGGTACAAACCTGTTCTTCCAGGACTAAAACAACTCTGAATATATTGACTTAAGGAATTCAATTACATTTAGTACTAGAACTCTTAGCACAGATTGAGGACAGAGAGCCCAAAGAGCATCACAAACAGCCAAGGTGTTAAAAAACATGACTCATCAAGAAAGAATGAAAGATATTAGAGCTCAGAAACAGTTAAGATATGTTTAAAAGGAGAGAGAAATTCTTCCCCATCTCTCTTCAGGTATAATACAAATAGTCAGAAATTCAAAATTATAGCAAGAAAATGTTATTTGGTCACTAAGAAAATTATCCTAAATATACACATTTGATACTGGAATAGATGACCTGGGAAATCTGCAATAATGAGATCTCAGAAAAACGTTGGACAAAATCTGTCAGGAATACTACAGAGTTCATCCCCTCCTTTCAAGACAAATTACTTAACAGTCTTTTCACCCTATAATTCACTCTATAATTTTATGATCACATTTTCAAGTGATTTATTAGGGTGTTTCTTTCCTACACTCTCATTGAGTTTATACTTACAAGTAACTTTAGGATTGACTTCAGGCTCCTCAGCAAGCCCAGCAAGTCTCAGATGCTTTATTAGTAAAATTTACAAGTATGAATACTCAGGGAATACACTAAGCTCTTGTATCTGAAAAGGGCAGCTCTGAGGAAATGCCACAAAAACAAAGCACACTGCATTCATTGAAAAGTACCTGGGCCTCCTTGGAAAAAATAAAACCAAGAATAAAACCAAAAACAAAGCAATAACAACAACAACAAATAATCCTTCAAAAATCCCCAAAACCCACTCCCCTTCCCCCCAAAAAAACACAATCCAAAACCAAACCAGCAACAACAAAAAAAACCCAAAAAGCAACAAAACAAAAACAAAACAAAAACAAAAACAAAAAAAATCCAAGTCCATGTGCTAAGAACTGCCTATTTTTCCAGGAATGTTAACATTTAAAGGAGTAATTAAAATGGAAAACTATTCACTTTACTGCCATTCCCATATAAATTATATGTATATTAGAAAGAGATGGGCAAAGTATTGGGGGGGAGGTGAAGGGTGGGATTTATTTAAAAAATAAAAAGCATCAACAGACAAAATCATTACTAACAGTACCTAATATGTCACCTTGATACACAGACTTAGTCTGACATACTGAAAATGCTGAATCATTTTCTACTTTCATTTTCCTGAAGAACAGAAATCATTAATTAAGGCATCTTATGTATCAGGAAAGCTGAACAAGTTAAAATATTCTTGGAATTTACATGGTAATTCTTAAAATTCCAAAAGTAAAATCTTACAAAAGAATATTATGGAAACAGATGAAAGACCATTTTGTATTCTAAAGAGCCAAGGCATGTTTCTACCTACAGGTCAGAGATCTTCAGCAGCACTGCTGTGCCCAGCAACACAAACAGACAGAAGCTCAGTCTGGTGAAGACACTGCCCTCAGGAAAAGAAGCCATTCTCTTCTGACAGTGTTTGTACTCCACACTTCTCACCAACACACCACACTGCTTAAATATTACACAAAAAACAGCAGCAGCAGCACCAGCCCAATGAATCCTGGTTCTACAGATGATCCTACTGAATTAGTAACAGTCCTTGTTAAAGCAGCTTCTGGTTTAGGCCAGCTTGAGCTAGAGAGAGTGAGTTAGAACAGCTCTGCGCTGGAGCAGCTCCTTCAGCTGGGAGCTCCCCAGAGGTGCTGTGCAAACAGGACAGACTTGAACCCAGGAACTCCAAAAGGGAGTCTGCATTCTGTCTGATCATGAGCCATCTCACTTGTACAAATGTATTCAAAACATCTCTGCACAAAAGAGCCCAGGAAAGGAGAAGAGAACAAGGAATTACAGAGAGAGCAAGGACAGGGACGCTGAGCTGCAGGATAGAGCCAGAGCATACAGATAAGAAAACAGCAACCCTTTGGCCAAAGGCAAGGAGTAAGAGGAAGCACTATTACATCCTAAAGAGAATGGCTAGGGAAAATGAGATCTGGCTTTTGTATTTAGTGCTCAGGCAAAAGTTGTGAAAACAAATTAAGCATGTGGCAGGACTAAAGCAGTGGAAACTAAGTATGATCTGCAATTGTGGTAGTATTTGGACTCCAAGCACCTTTTAACTCTTCTTTTAAATCCTGTCAAAAACAGACTAGATGATTGCCTGTCCTGCTGCTCAATTTATATTTTTTTCCTTGTGTGGTCAAAGAAATAAAGTCACAGATTCAGTTTGTCACTGACTGATTAAAAATTAATCAATTATATTGATCAGTGTTAACAGCTAATTGCAATGCTTGCTTTCATTCTCCCACAGCTGGAAGGAAACTTAAGAAGTCCATGGCAACATGAGAAGAGTGACCAAGGCTACATGTAAAGAACCTGCTCCACCTTGCTGAAACCTCAGTATCTGAAAGTTAAGGACAGAGTAAATCTGCTTCTGTACACAACTAAAGAGGAGTTACACATGCATTTAATTAAGCTAATTGCTTTTGCTTACCATGACACTTATCTGAAACAAATCATTAATGGTCTTCTGAAATGGAGCACGTGATAAAACCAATTTCATTGTGGATGCTGCTGTGGGCACTGATAACTGTTTGTTAGGAGGAGCTGTATACAGTTGTGACTGGCATTGTTTTGTTTCATCACATAATAAAAGGAGTTGTGCATGACTGCTTTATTTAATTATGCATGAATCACAAACCTGCCATACCTCTTGCAGGCCACTGGGATTCCTGCAGACATACTTATATATAAATATTTTTAGCTTAGCAGAATTAATTTCTTTCAGTTTCCTGTACTTTATTCTTCTGTACTTAAGTTACCACACCTGAGGAATTAGAACTGACAACAACCTGACCTGCAGGATGTCTATGTAGTCAATAATGCCCTGTATGTTAATATTTGGAAAGACCATACAGTCATTATGCAATTCACAACTCTGAGTGCAATTAAGCTTTATGAACTGTAAAAAACATTCATAAAAAGTAGTTAAGACTGGTTTTTCAACTTCCTCTCCATTTCTACAGAGTAAAGCCTAGCCTCCAAGGCCTTGTTCAGTCCCTGTTACAACTGTTTTGTTTTCCCTATAAAATTCTCCAAATAATGTAAAAGCATTCTTGCAGAAAAACACCTCCAATGTGCTGCTGCATCAAATCATTCTTTCCTCCTCAGCATAAACCCAAGGACTTCAAACACTGACAAGATCTCCATGTCCCCTCATCTTAGTTTCTTTAGAGCCCTAACAAATTAACTTGTCTTTTCATTAAGACAGAAGAAATTTGATCAAGAGACTTTCTCACCAAAACCTCATATTTTATACAGGCACACTGTCCTCAAGACCATCATTGTGAGTCCTCCACACCAGTGCTCAAGGGACACAGTGCAGATAAAACCCCTCATCAAGAGATAAGGAAATCTCATTTAGATGCAGAAGTGAAATGGTAACGTTTTAAACCCAGCCTGTAACAGAAAACACCCCCCTCCAACACACTGCTTAGATTAGTTTCATAACATGCTTCCTAAGAAAATAAAAACCATCTTCCGAGTAGAAACCATACTAAGACCAACAACTGCACACAACTAAATTAGGTGGCCTCACTTACCAAATAAGCAGGTCCTTTTTAACCAAACCTTAGTTAAATAATTAATAATTAAGTCACCTAAATTCTTTTCTCTGAGCAATTATCAGACCTATCAACCTTAAGCAAAAGGAGCTCAACTGAGCAGTCTTTGAGATTTCAGACTCCAATTTACAACTTAAAAGAAAGGAGTATTTCACTATGATTTCATTGGTAACTGCCTGGCAGTAAAGCATTACAGGAAACACTAATTGTTGAATAATTGCTAATAAATTACAGTTCTGCAAATATAATATATAGACTATTAGATATACTAAACCTGTCACCTCCCTCACTATCTCAGGCCCATCATTTATTTCGGGATTCCACAGAGTCAACCACACAGAAACAAACCACGAGGAGACACAGAGATGAGATGAGCCTTGTACACTTACCCCTCCTGACAACTTAATCACCCTGACTTTGCTGCCTCCATGGGGCCCATCACTAGCACTGTTTGTCCGCTGCATCACTGTCCTTTTCACGCCCGGCTTCTGCTCCTGGGGCCGGCCGGGCACCGCGGCCGCGCGCGCCGCCTGCGCCGTGGGCAGCGCCGCAGCCGGGGCCGCTTTGCTGGGTAACACTTTGGGGGCTGCCTGAGGCTGACTCGCAGGGATCGTTCTGGTTTGCCTCAGCTGCTTCACTGCCTTCAGCTGCTGTCCTTGGTAGGGGCCGTCCCCTGCGCCCTGGGGGAAGTCTGTGGGTTTGGGGTGGATGTTTGCCACTACCGCATCTTGTTTTCTAACCAGGAGTCTGCTTTTCACGTTGTGCCGGGTCTGCAGGCCGGAGTGGGGGATGTAGGGGCTGCCGTTGGTGGGGAACTCGGAGGAATCCTCCTCATGCTGCTGGTAGGGCTGCTGGGAGCAAGGCTGCTGCTGCTGCTGCTGCTGGGCAAGTCTCTCCAGCAGCTCTCTCTTCCTGGCCCCAGCCTGCTGCTGCCGTCTCAGCTCCTTCTGCTTCAGGATCTCCTCTCGCAGGCGCTTCTGCTCCTCTATCTTCAAACGGTACAACCGAGTTTCTTCATCCTCGTCTGGGTACTACAAAGGAAAAACCAAATGAATTTATGGAATTCTAAACAGATGCCCAGCTTGGCCAAAACAACATGAAATTGGTTCAGATGTAGAGCTTTTTACATTTTCCCTGATACACTCCACTAATAGCCTTGCTTTGGTATTTGCTGCTAGGGTTTATTTGCTATTCATTACAAACAGCTCAAATCTGGTTTAGGACTTAGATATACTACTTCCTAGACAGAAAAGCTTTAATACCACTTGAGAAATCTGATCAGAATACTAAAAAAAATAATCATAAAAAAGTTTGACAAATTGGAATTAATTTAAAAGTTTCCAAAACCAATTAAACTATTAATATAATTCAAGATATCAAAATATGCTTCAAATAGAAGGTAACAATACAGAGGCAACCCACTGTCACACAGGTTTTATCTTGCTCTTTTCTGACAAAGTAACAAAAGGTAGGGTGGTAAATGACCTGAAAGGCCCTGATTAGAACTATTGATTTTTCTCACAGAATTTTAAGCCTGATCTCAAACTCATTTGTCACACAATAATTGGTTATAATGAACAGCACAAGTCAATCTCTCTGACCTTGAACTCATGCACTCTCTTCAGAATCAAAATGTTGCCAAATGCAGTGTTGGAATATTAATGGTATATAGAGAATGCCTTTAATATTCCAGCCCTGGGCCCCTCTGAAAGTACTACACACCATCAAATAACCTTCCTAAAGATTCTTCCACTATGGCAGAAGGGGTTCTTATGAAAAGCTGTATAAAAATGGACAAGAGGCAGGGAAATTCAGATTCTCATCACCCTGGAAAAGAAATCCAATGGCTCTTGCAATAAAATCACATTTTTCAAAATTAGGAAGCATACCTTTTTATTTTATTATTTCTCTCTTTTTAACCATTTGAAATACTAAGTTAGACTTACAGAGAATGCTTACAAATGGTAATGAGCACAACATTCTACTCAAGATGTATTAATCTTTCCTAACAACAGCCTCTCCAAGTAATGATACTTTGCATGCTGTTAAATTAATGCATAAAGAGTGCTAAAATAATTCTCAGAAACTGGGAATCTGCGACAAACCTTTATGCATCTTGCAGCAACTGGGTGCAAACTGTTTTTGACACAACTGCCATTGTTTGAACATACGTAACCCAAATGTGTGACTTAAAGGTTTGGGGTTTTTTAAGAGCTTTTAATCCTAGTGCACCCTAGAATCCTTCCCAGCCAAGAAAAAACCCAGCAGAACAAATTCAGCCATGATGCTAGTTTATGGATGTGAGAGCCCAGCAGAGTCAGATTTGCACTCACAGCACCCAGATGCACAAATCCTGAATGTTTGTCTCCTTCAGCTGTAGTGCTTCTTCCCTGAGCAGGTATTGACAGGGATTATTCTCACAGTCACTAAAACCAGCTCATTGTCTCAAATTAGAAGTCCAATTACAAGCATCTAATTAGCAGTCTAATTAGAAGCCAAAACAGTGGCTAAATAAGACTAACCAAATTCCATTTTTAAAATTTGTATTTATTTTTTAAGTATAGATTGTAGTTCAGGGATGAGATCTAACAGAATTCTTTGCATGAGAATGCTACATCCACCCCAAAGTTCTTATCTTTATCTATACTTTGTGGAACTTGATGGTGGTGATTAATAACCACTGTGACAACTAAATTAAAGCTCTGTGATGATAGATGGTACAGAAACATACTTCTAGAGGAGGAAACACAGATATTTCATCTTGTATTGACTACTGGAGATGCTGGATTGTAGAAAGAAATTCACAATTCACTGGATTTGGAAGAATGGAACACAAAGGTTTTCTTTCAGTACATCAAGGACATTATCCCCACCCAGTGTAAGTACTAACATCAATACACTGATGCCTGCATAGTGCTCTACTAATTTCCCTCCTGCTCTGAGCTCCAATATCCATTTCTCCTAAAGACACATCACCTTTCTTCATTCTCCCTCTTCTTTAAACTCAAAAGTGCTTAATACTGCCTTAATTCCTCTAATCCTAAGCTGACTTCAACAGGAGCAGAATTAGGCCCACATCATCCAGACTTTCCTATTTCAATGACAAAATGATGTTTCAGACTAAGGATATACAATTTAAACCCTGGGGAGTAAAAGCTATTCTGAACAGGCATTTAAGGTCAGTATTTTGCAGCCTCACAGGAACACAAGCATTCCATTAATATAGAGTTTTTAATCTTCTATTCAGTCACATTGCAAACCTTTCAAATATCTATATTTAGGGTGAGCAAAACCTCTAACAGCCAATATTGCTATTTTTTTGGTGCTTCCTGAATGATAGGCCACTCATAAATACAGCTACTGACTCTTTAGGAAGAAACATGCAAAGAAAAGTCTTAATTTTCCAGTTGAAGACACTTGCAAAATGACCTGCCCAATTCAGTTATGTGCCATACAGCTAGAAAAGGTGACAGAACTTAACTCCTTCTCATCATAATCACAAGCAAAAGAACAGGATGAAGTCACCTAATTACAAGAAAAACACACAAAAAAGACTGTACAACATTACAATCTGTCTAAGGAGAGATATGTAACAACCTACATTGAAAAAACAGCGAAGAAAATTATTAAATGCTTGTAAATGAACATTTTTAGTGCAGCATTCCCATCTGTAAGAGTGACAATAAGCAGCAGCAGTGACCAAGACCACTGCAGTGGCACAGCAGAAATGGGACAAAGCTTCTACAGTGTTTGCAGCACCAGGCTCTGTTCCAGGTGTGCTTTGGAAGGACAAGGTTCTCCTAATGCCTGCCAAATATAACTACAAGGGCTTTACTAGGAGACTTCATTTGTTCCAAGACAATCCTGTTTTTTATCCTGCTTTGCATAAACTTGCATGAAACAGGTATCAGAATTTTATCAATGACAATTTTGACAGAAATAAAAAGAAAGTTTTATTTGTAATATACTAAGAATTTACACATGTAAGATTAGTTGCTTTGATAACCAACTAGAGTATGTTTAAAATGTAAAATGGAGACAACCAGATGATTGCTTTGGGATTGTTTGTTTGTTTAGCTTTCTATTTAATTAAAAGAAACTTTTAAAATTCTTATATTTTTTCTAAATACTGCCAGAGATACTTTGGAACTAATGCCTTAATTTTCATATGACTACACTACAGAATAACTTCAAGATGTTTTAGATGGGGAGGCCTGTAGCTGATTTTTCAAGACTTACCTTACTAACGGCCTGAAAGACAAGGCTTCCCCATGAAGCACTGCATTTTGCATTTTCTGTGACTGAGATTATTCCAAGAGACTGAATTGAGGGGAAAGAGATTACTTAAATATTTTTTCCAAAAAAGGTGAAAATTAAAAGCTAAAAAAGGATTTTTTTTCATTTCCATTGAAAAGCAAGTGCACAGGAGGTCAAACACTGATAGCTTTGGGTTTCTTTTGTGCCTCATTTATGGAAATTAGTTATGACCATCCCTAATCCAAGAACAAGATGAAAAGCTAATCATGAGCAGCTTAAAAGGAAGACAGCATTATCACAATTAAAGCTTTCAATGGCTGTTGAAGCAAACCTGGTCCTTGAGACAAGATTCATGGTTAACCGTAACTATGAAGATTTACAGTTCTTCACTGAATAGCCTGACAAAGCACACAGGGTGCATTTAGCCATCATGCTCAGGATATAAAGAGCACCATCAGTCCAATCCTACCCACTCTCTCAAAGTAACAGAACTCATGGAGACTCTTCTCTAGCTTCCAGGAGATGTGTGCAGGGAAATGGTCATCTGTTCACATGACATGATCCAGTGGAGCTGAAAACACTGGCACCTGATTTTTTCAATTGTGCAGAATATCAGCAGAGCAAACAGTATCACCTTCTCTAAAATGGAAAACTTAAAAGCATCTTCTCTTTTCCCTTACATGAAAAGGTTTCATAAAAAAGAGATTTTCTTTTTCAAGAGCAAGAGGCTCCACGGACAGCACAGCAGTTATGATCTCCTGCATGAATGCTCAAGGCCTAGTAGGGACTGAACAGCCTAAAGGAAAACAACATGAGGAAGACAGCTCTCCAAATAGCCTTCTTGTTTTTGCCTTTGAGCCACACAGCATCATACAAAATGACAGAGAAGAGGCTTTCAGACTTAGAAGAATGTGAACACCCGAAAATAAATTATAACTCCCAAAGATAAAAATGGGCAAAATGAGTATTTCAGAGACTTGTATCACTGATCACCTTCACTCAAATTCTGCCTTTTCCTAGTAGAAATGACAACTCCTCCCACAAAACAAATTCACCACAGCCTTGCCAACCTTCCAGACCTTCTATGTCAATGGAGACTATTTCTGCTATTACAATAAAAAATAAAAGTGTAATTCAGAAGGGAGGCCTCTAGTGGCACCTAAAATATTTGGTGGACAATACATTAAGTGTGCTTTCTATTCATAAATCAGACTAGAAAAGTCTTTTAAAGGTGGGAGTTTTGTGGTGGGAATTTGTTTCTCGTTGTTTGGTTTTTGATCTTTTGTGTAGGAGTATCGGAGGGTAGGCCAGCCAGGATGGATGGAGACAAGAGATTTCTGAAGCCAGGTTGTGGAATTTGGGGTTTATTGTAAAGGGTGTGGGTGCAGGGCCCTGCTGGGAGCTGCCAGCCACAGCTCAGAGCAGCTCTTCTCTCACAGCTTTTGAGAGAAGAGAGTGGTAAAGAGGATGAGAGAGAGAGAGGGGGAGCAAAAGAGGATAAGAGTGTAAGAGAGCGAGGTTCTCTTTACAATACAATAAATCTTCTTCTGTGTTGAATATTTTAATTCTCACTAACTAATTTAGCACAATATTATAAGAATCATTACATTACTATACTGTGTAACATTTTAAACTCTAAAACCTACTTTCTGGACTCCTTCTGCTAAGCTAGTAGGGTCTGCTCTAACCTTTTGACTTGTCTGCAAGCAGAGGGTGTTGTTTCGTCAAAAGGTGATTACCTTCAGCCGGCCACACCATTGTTTTCCAGTTGTTCAGTAACTCGGGTATCTCAAAGCTTGCTTTTATGTCAATCTCACTTACAGTTTCTATATCCTCAAAATCTTTTGCCAGGCAATCATATTGATAAGGCTTTCCTGTTTCACCTTCCCCAACACTTTTGTTTAAGCCAAACAAAAAATCCCTTACCTCCGGTTCACATTTTCCTTCCGACTTTGCCTGGCCCCCTGGGGTGATGGGTTTAGCTTTCATCTCAGGCCTTCCCTGGGAGTTGGCAGCAGCAGTGGCAGGCTTGGTGGCAGGCAGGGTGCTGGGGATGGGTTTGACCTGGGCAGCAGGGGCGGAGCTGCGGCGGGCGCTGCCCATGTCCAGGGCGTGGGCCGGGGCGATGGGCAGCTCGCGCAGGTTGCTGTTCCTGGGAGCCGCCGGCTGCAGCTGTTGACCGGAACGCTTGACAATATTCTGGGATGGGGTACTCTGCAAAGAACAAAGGAAAAGAAGTGCTGATTTCCATCACAAACCAAGCTGAAGTGATTCTGGTTTCATATTTTCCTGATTTAGTTCAGTTTGGGAAAATAAGCTTTGTGAAAAGGCACAACATTTTTAATGTCGGGGGAAAAATACAGAAATGAGAATATTTTAATAACCTTTCCTAATCACAGCAATTATGCTAAACTACAGTTATACTGTCTTGAGCACTGCTCCAGGCTGTTGTCCTACCCAACCTACCAAGCAGCAGAAAATGCCGCATTAGAGGAAACTCACAAGACAAGAAAGGCATTATCTGAACAAGAAAACTGATCAGCAGTGGTACAGAGAGGCCTTCAAATCAAGAATGTCACAAAACTGGGCTCCCACACAATCACAGACTACCAGCAGTTGTAAATCGTTATAAAGCAAACCTCTCCCTCACCTCCCCTCCACTGCTAGTTCTTGGGCATCTGCAACATCTCTTATTAGACCCAAATCAAAAAGAGCACTGAAGACCAGAGGAGAAAAGAAAGATACACATGGTATTTTAAAATGTATTGTATTGTAAAATGATCAGGGCAGAAAATGAGCAAGAAATGGCAAAAGTAGAGGAAAGAGGGAGAATAAGGAATAAATAGAACTGAAAACCCACACTGGTGAGTTTTGAAACCTGTGCTTACATGCCTGCTACTCACACAGGACACTGTTGTATGTGGTACTTACATGCCTTGGCTTCATTGGACCCTGTCGTGGCTGACACTGCATCCTGTTGTTATTTGGCTGCTGCTGTGTGGCTTGCATGTGAGGCCTGAACTGTGGCTGGTTCATGGGCATCAAGGGCTGTGGAGGCCCTTGGAGATGGTGATGCTGCTGCTGCTGCTGGTGATGGTGCTGCTGTTGCTGCTGGTGATGCTGCTGATGAGGCTGAGGTTGTGGCTGAGGCTGTAATGGAGGATGCATGGGACCCTTCACATGAAAACAAAAATATTTTAGTGTCAAGGTAATAAACTCCAGAAAAGCAGCTCCAGCCTCCCGAGTCCTTAGAACTATAAGCAGCTATGAAGCAGGGTACACTAGGAAAGAGGAAAGAACAGACCAACCAGAGAGGTGTAAGGTCTACTCTTAAAACCTGTGTAAGGCAACAGGTGAAGTAAAAAGAAAAATACGAATTCAAGGGTTGCTGTCCTCTACCCCGTTTTCTATCGAGGTTTACCCTGGCCCCCTGCACATCCCCAAGCGCTGCTCGGCTTCCAGCGGTCGCAGCCCCACGGCCCCGCTCCGCGGCCGGCAGAGGGCGGTGCCGCTCCGCGCGGGCACCGAGCGAGACCGGGACAGGGCGGCGGGGGAAGATGCAGAATATCCATCACCCTCCAGGCACTGCAGCGATGGCACTGCAGGGCCATCCCCCTCGGAGCTGCAGTGCTGCGGCTCCGTCACTCCCCCAGCGCTGTACCTGCATGCTGGGCTGCGTGTGCGGGGCCAGGAAGGGCTGTCCCGGTGCCTGCAGGAACTGCTGCCGCGGGGGGATGAAGGGCCGCGGCGCGGCCGAGCCCGGCTGGTTGAAGTGCAGGATGCCCACGGGGCCCTGGGGCTGCATGCCGGGCCGCACCGGCCGCTCCCGGGGGTACACCGGCTGCTGGCCCTGCTGCGTGAAGGCGGGCCCGGGCGGGCTGAAGGGCAGCGGGCTCTGCGTAGGAACGGGATGGGCGCTGTTCAGAAGCGGGGGAGGAGGCGGCGGCGGGGGACTGCGCTGCTCAAACAAGGGGTGACCCGGGAACCTCGGATCTGCGGGAATGAGAGAATTAAATCAATACAGCCTTCCCGGGACACAAACACATTCCAGAAACGAAAAGCTCTAGTCTGTTTCAAAAAGTAACCTGAAATTTGCAGAATGCAAAAGTCTATGGGATGTTTTAATTATAAGAGCTACCCTCAAGGTTATGTTTCTCTTGTTCCTGTCATTTGAGTATAAAAGTAACTGATCCTTGAAAAACCGGCACAACTGGTACTCTGCTGGAATCAGCAATATCTTCTGGAAATTCTACTTTAATAAAATCAATGAAGGATGCCAGTGATCACAGTTTAAACCACAGAAGAACTCATAAAGCATTGACAACATTTGCTGACCAGGTATTTAGCACATTTTTACACATTGTACACGTGCAAAATATTTGCAAAATAATATTGGTAAGAGAGTTAAGTGCATGTTTATATTCGTACCACATATATATATATATGCACACACATACCACATATATGTAACGTGTATATATGTATATATTTGTAATGTATATATACATTACATATATGTGGTACGAATATAAACATGCACTTACCCTCTCTTTTGTTTGCTAGGCTGTATCATTTTATCTAACCTTAACAAACACTACACACTCAGTCCAGGCAGTTTAAAGAGTTACAAGAAATCCAAGTGTACGGAGAGTGTTTGTTATCCAAATTACAATAAAGTGCAACAATTTCACTGCAACAATCACATAGATATTAACTATTTTTGTGTCTATATAAATATCTGGATTCATGGCAGTTACAGGTGAAAGACATATTAAAAAGTAAAAATCCACATCAAAAGAAGTAAAAATATACTAGACAACCAGAATTTCTGGCATGGTCCAGCCTGACTCCACCAAATGGGATCTTCCAGCCTTCAGGTTCTTCTGAACACTTTATGTTGTGGGATATGCAGTGACAGTGCAGTCACTTTACAACAGGTTGGTATTAATTATTAATGGGATTGAAAATGCTCACCTGCTAAGAAGAAAGGATCTCTGTCCTGAGGAGGTGGAGGAGGGAGTGGTGGAGGTGGTGGGGGTGGCCCTCTCCACTGGTCCTGGATTGGCAGCCTCGGGGCTTGGGAGAAGTTGGTAGGAACTGGTCCAGGTGTATGCTGCTGGAAGTCTGGAGGGCCCTATTTAATAAGGCAGAATTAAAATTAAGGCTACCATCCAGAAATTTATGTATTGTCTGCTTTAACTTTTTTTTTCTCTCAAAAATACAATCACTGTATAAATTATCTCCTATCACTTGTACAAATTGACAGTCCTTACTGAGTCATTCCTTCACAATGGAAGATATATTAAACCCGAGTACAGTATCTTGAAATGAATTCACCATGTTTTAATAATCACTAGCACCACAGGAATGCCATTTCTTCTCAAGCTTATTTCTAAAATCCATGCAATTATTGACCTTCTTTCCCATTAATCCAAAAAAATCTGAATGTCTACTTTAGAAGACATTCTTGACATTTATCTTCATAAACCATACTATTCTTCATCATCAATTTAGCACAACTTAAGCTACAGGAGGGAGCAGCTTTACTTAAAAAAAAAGCAGGGGGGAAGGACAATTTATGACACCCAGAAAATTAAAGAAATCAACTTTGTAAAAGAATTAAGAGGAGAGTAACATTTCAGGCTATTCACAGTTTAGCATCTGAATTATTTTAAGAAAGAAAATTCTGTACTCTTTCTTCCAGTAAGGCATTGGATTTTTTTCTTTTTTTAATGCCTTTGCATACTGCAGGAAGCAGTATGTTAATACAAAACCAGAACTCTGCAGAAGACATGTTTAATTGAGTAATTCACACTAGAATTTTTTTTTCTATCAACAGTTGACAAAATACATTGGCAACCTCTGATATACAGACAAAGCTTTGGTTCACATAAATTATATTCTCAACCATTTCCTTATTATGTGAGTAAATCAAGTAAGTAACGAAAATAATCTGTGAACATCCTTGCTTTCTATAAGGATTCTGAAATCAGTGGTGGGATCTGCTCTGTCTACATGTGATGCTCACCTTGAAACTTCAAACTTGGACTGCTGAAGACAAACTTTTCAAAACAGATTCCAGACCAAAAGCTCCCTGCTAGACTGAAGTATTGTCATCAGGAAAGGACCAAACAACTAAGCTGCAGTAGCTTATCTTTTATCTCTTGAGTTGACCTCACCAAGGGTATGCACAGCCTCACCCTATCATATTGGTACTGCACAAAGACTGGAATTTTAGGATAAGAATTTCTCACACAGCAACAATGGCCCTGGAGCATACTCACTATCAAAGCAGCACAAGATAGAGCTGCTTTTACAGCCTTCGACCAACACAGTACACCTGGGATTGGCAAGGCCCAAATAAGTAGATGAGAAGCACCAAGGATCAGATCCATTATTAAATCTGTGGCCTTCCTGAAACACCTGAATGGGGATATGTGAGATACTGAAACCTCTTATTTGGGACCAAGACTGTGACTACTTATGTCATTACACAGCCATCAACTGTAAATACATTATCATTCCTAGAGATTAAAGGGTCTATATCCCCTTGCTTCCAGTCAGCCAGTCTCCTGTGGGTATTTCATTTAGTGAAAAGACATTATATTACACTCAAGCATGACAGTCCTCATAACATACACACTGTTTGTAGGAGGAGCTCTACACTTCTGCAAGTGAGCAGTCACAATATTCCTGCCACCTTGGAACTGACTACTGCCTTTGAATTTCACAGGCTGTCTGCAAACAGCAGACAACAGCAGCTGAAGCAGGATGGAGCTGTTTGGGATGGAAAAAAGTGACATTTATTTGTTCCATAAAAACCTTTTCAGGTTTAGCTGAACAAGGATGTTGAACTGCTTTGCCCTTCCCTCATGCTGAGCAGGACAGCACTGACTGCCTGCCAAAAGATCAGCTGAACACAAACCTTGAGGATCTTGACCCTTCATTCCCAAGCCACACCTCCAGCAACACTGCACATAGGAGCTGCCAGAGCTACTTTCAAAATAAGGTTAGATGCATTCTCTCAGCTCAGAAACTTTAGTGACAAAAGCCTATTTCTCAAAGTATTGCTCTTACAGCAATCCCAGGGAACACACACACAGCCTCTCCACGTGCTGCACATCCTTGAGGGAGGCACCCAGCAGACCCACTCATTTTTAGCTATTTATATTTGAGCTATTTAGTTATTAGTTTACCAGTGGATAATGCATAAAGCCATTGCAAGAGGAGCATGGAAGAACCCAGTTCAACTTGCACACAAGATGCTTTTAACCTTGCATCTGATTTACAGCATGAGTCACATGATGATGTTGCATCTCAGGACAGAGCATGGTCTTGACAACCTTTTTTCCCATTTTCTGAGAGTTTTTGACTCAGAAGCTCTCAAATTCCTCATCGTTTTCCCTAGACATATGCCTACACATATCTTAGTCATTTGTAAAATAGCCAGCAAAAAACAAATTACGTGGAAACATACTGAAACCTGGGCTAATAAATCTTAAGTGTCACATATCTGCCACCCGAGCTGAAGAACTGGCAGCAGCAAGGATCTGTCTGGGCTTGGTTCCAAGCACCAAATGGCAGGGCAGTGATCATGGTCTCCTCTACCTGCTTCTTCCAAACTCCATGGATTCTGCCCAGGCTGAGGTAACAGATCCTTATCAGTCTCTCCTCTCACTCCCAGACTTCAGTTTTACTGCTAGGCTGAAGGGAACAGGCTTAGTCTACAAACTAAGCAGCCATCCCTGCTTCTCAACCACATTTGTAACCTGGTCTCAAGCAACTCTTTCAATCCTAATTCCTTGCCCAATTTGCCTTTTTGTTCTCCTGGTCCTGCTCATTCCTTCAGATACATTCTCTCATCCCCATCATGTCTTTCACTCTGGCCACTGGTTCCTAATCCCAGCATAGATCCAGATCCCAGCTTCCAGACTCCAAACTGGTGGTCTTGTGTTGTGGCAGCTGGTCAGGAGCTCCTATTTGCCCTCCTCTGCCCCTGATTTCCTTGTCTGTACACTTACACCAGGCCATCTCCTCTCCTTTTCCTGCCAGGGAAGCAGCAGGCATAAGTTGAAAAAAATCCAGTATGTTTATTTAAAGTAAACAATTCTTTGTACCAGCCTTCCCTCTCCTGCCAACCTGTACCCTCATTATTATGCCCAGATTTGTCTCCTCCTAAGGCAGCCCTGAATTGCAAATGCATGGAAAGTCCTGTTGAATTTCACACAGCCCTTATGTACTGAAACATCCTCTCAGTGCAGCCAAATTCAGTTTTCTTCCTTGGAAAATGAGCAATAATAAAACATTTCTGAATAACTCACCTGGGCACACAAGTATTTTTCTACCATTCAGTTTTAGAATGAAAGTATATCTGGAAAATTTTAACCAAAAGGATTCAAAATGAGGCCAGCAACCAGCACATCATCTTGGTTTAAGCCACCAAAGTCTGTTAGTATTACATACACTGAGAGCAGCTTTATATTTCCCATCATAAAGAAACAAACCTTTATGAAATAAGCTTTAGGTAAGTTTTAGAACTGAGTAATACAAGGTCATTTTAAGTCTAAGAAAGCTCACACTTAAAAAAACCCCAAAACCACAAACCAATAACCAGCAAGACATTTCACTATTAAAATAGTAGCAATGCTGATTTCAAGCTCCCTGTGATCTTCTGTACCAAAGGTGTCCAGGCATCTTAAGAATTAAAACATTTAGTGTCCTCTTAATATTTGTATTGATTTAACACAAAATAACAGGTATCCAACTGTTATCCAAAGGCTAGTGTCAAAAAATCCCAGCAAATGCTCACTAAGATACATTAAGAATTTTTTCCTCTAGTTAGCAGTATATGTCATGTAAGTACATGCCACAACACAAGCTTGGACCAAAATAACTCTTAAAACAGTCCATGAAAAAAAAGAAGGAAATATCTGAAGTTTGGAACTCTTCCTACTGGCCTCTCTTTTCTCTGTCCCTAGCAGCGAAGAACTCTGGGGTTTTTTCCACTTTTTAAGATTCCAGATTCACTAACAAATATCTACTTATTTGATTGCTGAGCAGATTCTAACTTTGTGTCTGACATTTTGAAAAACTATTAAATTATGACTGATCACATTTCTTGGCTGATAACCAAAGGCCAATCATGCAAAATTAATTGCAAAGACATTTGTTATTTGCTGAAAAACGAATTACTAATGTTTGCTTCTAAAAAAAAATAAATTAGGTTGATTCTTTCCCTTCTTACAGTCATGATAAACTGACCTCCACTTCTTTCCTAAACTAGCTTTGCTTCTATATCCCTAAAGATAAAAACTTCTGCCCTAAATAACAGTATAAACACAGAGGGGGAAGCTTATATTTTCATATCTTACATTGCTGAGATTTTTCTTCAGAAAAAGCTCCCAGGATAATTCCAATAGGAATTCAGTTGTGCAACCAATTTGTATCACACACTCCATGTGAAAACTCTAACATTCAACTACTCCCAGACACACACTGCTCTTTTTAAAATAGAAAATACATAAACTATGATGGGTATTTTTCTAATTATGAGGTCTTTGTCTGTTATTCTCAAATGACATTGCTTTTTTTTCCAATTCAATAAAAAATACAACAGTCCTACCACTTCCACTTTTACTTATGTCAAATTCAAATTGTCCTAAAAAGTAATATAACAGTTCTCCATTGCTTAATGCTTTTGAGGACGGGCTTGTTTTTTTTGGTGTTTTTTTTTTTTTTTTGTGTTTAACAGTAGTTAAACTACAACTTTAGNGATAAAATAAGCATACTGTAACATAGATGCATAATAAATCTTTATATGCACAGTAGTTACTCCCATTTTTCATGGTTTTGCTATCCGGACAGTTTCAAATTACACCCAACTCTTCAGTACACACATCAGCAGGAGTCCCTGCAAAAAACATTTTAACTATTACTTCACCATTATTAAATCTTCCAGGAAACTTCCTTACTCACTGTTCAGAATACCTATTTTTTCCTTACTCAGTGTTCAGAGCACCTGTTTTTAAGTAAACAGGTTTCAACTTAAAAAAGAAAATTGCAAATTCATATGATCAGCCAGGGCTCCAAGGTTCTACATCTCAGTCCAACATTGGGGCCAACTCTAACACTGAGGGAAAGGACAAAAATTTATGTGCCTTCCCAGTGAGATCCCACAAGGTTGCTTCACATTGATACAGAAATGGTTGCCATGCCAGCTACCAAATGTCCCTAAGAATGACCCAGCAGACATCCGTATCTTTTCCTGTTTTTAAGGAAAGCTCTGAACTCCACAATTTAATTTATCCTCATGCAATTTTATTTTGAAAATTCAAGAAGAAAAAAAGGTGGTGCTTAAGAATACAAGACCTGAGGTCTAGAAGGAAATTACACTGGAAATAGAATTCTGTGTAGATTTCTTAAGAGAACACCCTCACAGACATTTCAGAAATACTTTAAAGGGAATATAACACCACAGTGAAGTGCTACTGACAGGTATTTTGTCTTAAATCTTTGATTTTATGATGTTTACTCTTACCAAAAAATGTACCCACTCTTCCTCCCACACACACCATAATTTACTACACTTCAGACTGACATTTTTATACAGCTCTGAATAACTGAATGTTGTACAACTTACCCTTCTACTAATTTCAATTATTCAGTATAGCTAAGGCATAACCTACACCTTATCAATCACTTTTGGAAAAAACAAGGCAATGCAAACTTGTGTCTACAATTCATTAGAGTGGTGAATAGCTCATTGAACATGACTTTCAGACACTCATGCAATCCCACCTTCTGAAAGAACATGAGATAAGGTTACTTTAATCCTTTCAAAGAACTGCACTATTCTGCCTTCCTTTTATCCCTTTAAATATCCTTCCTAGTTAAGAAATTAACATTTTCTCTCATACAATTCTTACACAAATTGTACTTTTACTTTTCTGCATCTCTTGTTAATTACATGATGTTATCTCCAATAATCTATTCATGAAGCACAGATAACTTTGGTTACCAATAAAAGGGAAA
>WBNQ01006611.1:12413-36465 GCA_013401375.1 Spizella passerina | reverse complement strand
GGGGGGGGCTGTGAGTTCGCCGCCGCTCGCGCCGTGCGGTGTTTGTAATTCCTGAGCGCTCAGCCGGACACTGGGGAATTTGCCCTTATTTGGTCGCAGGGAGAAATGTCGCCCTCCCTCCCTGACACGGACACACACCTCCCTTCAGCCTCCCCCCAACTGTCAGAGCGGAACGGCCGGCACCCCTCCCCCGCCGCGGCGACCCCCGCGCTGTCATGGCGGAACGCCTCCCCTCACACCGCCCCGCGCCCTCCCGCTGAGGGAAAGTGCGTGAGGGAAAGTCCCGCCGAGCCCGTGTTTAGCCTTATTTCGCCCGAATTTGGCCGGCTGACAACACCCCGCCCCGTGTCTGTCCCGGTACCCAAACTCGGGGAGTGGCACCGGGTTCTGTCCCCCCTCAGAACTGAGGGAATGGCACCGGGCTGTCCCCTCGTGCCCCGGCACCAGAGCTCCGGGAATGGCTCCGGTGGGGCTCTGGGGGCCCTGGTGCTGCGTGTTCCTGCGTGGTGACCATTCTTGAACCGCCTCCAAATTCTTGTCTGTTGTGCTAATGTGAGATGTCGTCACGCCTACGTTTAGCAAAAGCTATGGAGCTATTAACTCGGAGGTAGGAAAGTGCTTTGATGAAAATATATTAAACATGAAAATCCGCTGTGGTTTCTCCAAATTATGCCTCCGTACTCTGAGACAAATATTCCAGTTCTAGTAAGGAGGGCAAAGCATCCCGAGATTTATTTTTTTTTTTTATACAGAGTCTTAGTGAGTAGCTCCTTTTCAGCTCCTTTTAAAGTGCTGCTAAGTTTGCTATCCACAGACTTCAGGAGTTGTGTGAGAGAAGGATTAATGTCACTGTATACTTAAATTCTCTTTCATTGCTTTTGTCCCCAGCTTTCAGCAGTACCTGGCCTCATAGCAAACATGTTACAGCTTTTCCCAGAGTGATTTGTATTCACACAATTATTACAGGCATTGTAACTCCTGTTCAAAAACATCCTTGTTTCCATTACTGTATTTTTCAAAGCCTTTTTTACAAGACATGAGAACTCCACCTCTTCTGTGCATTATGTGTGTAGTGTAGTTTTGTGATGGAAGAGCCTGGATTTCTGACCATACATATTGTACATGCTTCAATAACTTTAAATAACTATTAGTCTTCCGATCATGGTCTTTTTTTTTTTTTTCACATGGGTTCTGACCTTGGAGCAATCCAAAAGAAGTCACTGGAAAATGGGAACCATCAGCTGTCTCTGCCTACAGGAGCTGCTCTGTATATCCTGTGTGCATATTTCTTTGATGGGAAGGGTGTCGGTTTCTCTTGTAGTTAGACCAGCGACTGATTCATCACTGAACCATCCCTTCCTGTAATTCACTGCCACTTCATTCAGTTGATTGTATTATGTGGGACGGGGAGAAATGCCAGGGCAATACAAAGAGAGGTGCATAATAAATTCTGTTTCAGCTGAAAAGTTGGTGTTGTTTATTATTTGTATCCTTGTGAAGACTGTCCCTTAGGAACACTAATAATGCACAAGAAACCTGTTTCAATAGCTGCAGCACAAACTCAGACCCTGTTATTCCAGAGTAAAAAGAAGATTCCTGCCTCAAAAACATATTTATAGAAACAGTAGATGGAGAGAACAAGGGGAGTAGGAAATAACACAGTATTGATTAACACAATAAACAGTCTTTGCAGCAAAATTAATCTGATGTCTCATTTAACTACAGCTGTAATCTAACAAGGATTATCCAATTTAGAAGTGACATTTCCTTTATTTGGTCCAAAGCTTTTAACTATATGTTTTATCAGCCCAGGCACAAAATACATACAACAGCTCCAGACAAAACTTTTTTGGTGCTTCCTTGCCCAATAACTAGTGTGGCCCTGCTATGGTTGTGCTGATACCACATGTGCTGGTAACCTGCTGAAGAGGTGTCTGCATTGACTGGATTACTACTCACCCTGAGAGTACTCTCTCAGTCCTGTTTATTTCATCATGGGAGTTGTTTTGCTGTAGTAAATCTGGAGAAAAGATCTTGGAGGAACACACGAGCACACCATTTTAATGCTACTGGTGTAAATAGACATCCTAAGGAAAAATCCAAAGGACTGAGGCTGTTTGGCCTGCTGTTGCAGAAGTATTTCTTTTCCAGCTGGGCACACAGGTGCTGTTTTCTTCTGTGCAATGATATGTCTAGGTCTGCTTTTTAACTTTCATTCCTGTTCAGTCAGAAGTTCACAGGACGTTCTTGCCATCACCTCTAACTGATGTCCTTAGAGAAAGTCCAGTCTAACGAGAGGGAGCAACCCCAAAACCTCATTAGACATATTCTCTCTTCTCAGCAGAGCTATTACCAACCTGCTTTTTGTCAGCACTTTGGGAACCAACTCATGCATGTAGTCATCCTCTCATATGGGAAGAGCCACATGATTCCCTTTCATGTTGCTTCATATGCAATCATGGTACAGGTGAGCCAAACCAACTGGTTCAGAAATTAAAGAGGGAGCTTTATGGGGAGGACTTCTGCACAAGTCTGATTTTCCCTTTAACAAAACATTGGCTGTTATTCCCTCCTCCTGAATCTGTAAGCCATATTTTCACAGCAACTTCCAGAGCAGCAGTTTGGCACCTCTGGCAGTGGCAGGCCTCTTTCTGATCCATTTATTTGTGTTTAGGATTGATTATGCACCCATGTTTCCTGTTCAGCAGTGTTATGTAATATGCTGTAGGCTATTCTCCATTACACCACCCAGCCAGAAATGAAGATGATATTTAGATTTCTTCAGTGAAGCAAGAGCTCAGTATCTGGAGCAGAACTGAAAACTCAACCCTTATCTTTATCATGATAAAAGGAAGATTTTTTTTTCCCCATGTGTTTCATAAGGCAATGGAGTATAAAAATAGGACTGAACCCAAGTTACAGTTCAATCAGACATCAGCCACTTGGATCATTAAGATAAAGTTGAAATGCAATGAATGATTTTTTCAGGTTTGGCAGTCAGAAGATCTTAGATCTTAAATTCTGGTATCCATTTCCCTAATACTCATTTCCCTTGTAAAGCTATCCCCAAAATTGCACAGATCAGATTGTATCAGTGAGAATGGATTATTTCATAATACAGCAATCAGATGTTCAGAAAAGTCTAAGCAACTGCTATTCAAAGATCTAGGAATACTTTGTCACAATACCTTTCACCACCAAAATTCTTCATCTTTTTTTTTTTTTTTGTGAATGTAAATCTGGTACTTGGAATTCAGACAAGAACTACCAGCATATAAAATGACAAGATTCTTCTAAAAAAGTGTTGCATTAAAAATCATAGTGTGTGTGGGGGAGCTATGTAACTTTGTGTTTATATACCTCCAGGTTTTGTGCACAGCTGCTCTTTGTTAATTTAAAGGGCAGCCACAAGACATCATCTTCCTTATATAAGTGCTCCTTTGTTTTTGTGACTAACAAATAAAGTTCTGCAAATTTGTATAACGTGTTTTTTGGCAAATTACACAAATGTGTGATCAGTACTATGGAAATAGTCAGAACAGCATAATACAGGGCACTGAATTTTCATACTGCCAAACCAGGAGTGCAAAACTCGTGAGTCAGATCTCCTAAAATTATAAACCTAGTGGCTTTATTTACCTTCTGGCTTTTTCATTTTTACCATATGTTCAGATTACACTTTTAGGATTTTCCATGTAATTTGCAGGTCTATTTTTTTTAAAATAAACAAAATAGCTCATTACACCATCTTATAACTGAAATCAGGCAGCCTCAGATTGATTAGACTCAATAAAATCATGGAAGTTGTCAACACTGATTAAACTAATGCTTGATGCTTCAAGGAATAATTATTTTATAATTAAGTGGTTTTTAAGCACATTTATTTACATAGACTTCTGCCAGTTTGCTAAGGCATGATTAAAAGCTGAAGTTAGTATCACTAGTGCTAACTAGATAAACTGGTGTGCTGTGCATTTTAGGCACTGAGTTCTTTATTCCTTTAACTGCAGCCTCCTTTTCTTGCAGCCACTACCAGCTCTACTGAGTCCTAAGCAAGTGACTTTAAAGCAAAACATTTTCCAGCAATCATAGAATCACATCAGAAATTACCTCAACAGGTCATTTAGTCTCATTTTGTGTTTAACCAAGATTTCCTTTCTTGCAATTTAAGGCAATTATTTTTATTCATATTGACTTTGGATATGAGAAACAGTTGTGCCATTTTTCTTTGCAACCAGATTTTTATATGAAAATCATTGTGTTTTCCCTCCACCATCTCTTCTGTAAAATGACTTAAAATTACTCAGCCTGTACTCAGAAGCAAAGTCCTCTTGGTTTCCAAACATTCACTGCTTTCTTCTGGATTCTGTGCATGCACCTTGTCTCTTAGTTTTCAAGTGCTATGCTCAAAACTGGAGATGTTACCAGCTCTTGCCTTGATGGTTCTGAAGAAGCAGATGATACTCCAGTTTCTACATTTCAGTTTTTACCTTTATTTGCAACATCATGATGTTGCAGATTAATTCTCAGAATATGATCCAAAATAATGCATTGATTTTTTTTTCAATTAAAATTCAAAGAGTAAATTTAGTTTAGATATAAAGAAGAAATCCTTTACTGTGAGGATGAGTGAGGCCCTGGCACAGGTTTCCCAGAGCAGCTGTGGCTGCCCCATCCCTGGGAGTGTTCAAGGACAGGTTGGACGGTGCTCTCAGCAACCTGGTCTGATGAAAGGTGTCCCTGCCCATGGCAGGACACTGGAATGAGATGGTCCTTAAGGTCCCTTCCAACCCAAGCCATTCTAGGATTCTATGAAATTAAGCAGCTGTCTCTTTACTTGCATAGCTAATGGTTTCAACTTGCACTTGTTCCTATTAAAAAATATCTTTTCAGATCCCATCTGCACCTTGCCAGGATTATTCTGAGTTCTAATCTTATCTGTTAATGTCCCTGAACTCTGCTTGGTCTTATTTGAAGATATTAAAAGGATACTCTATATGGGCCAGGGGGTAAATAAATGAAAACAGGGAATTTTATCTAGAACTGTTGTGATGGGGTTAAATAATATACTGCAATTATTGGCAGTAACTGTAAAGCTGGAAAATTATGCTAAGTCTTAAACAAGATAAATGGTGTAGTTAAACACAGGCAAAGACCAATACTTCTTACTCAGAGATCAGTATGTGATTACTCTCTCAGATTTACTCATATGCTTAGTGTGAGCAATTTTTATAATAATTGAATGGTAGCATGATATGAATTCCTCTTGTTTTCTCATTTCTATGATTATTTGGTAATTATTCATCTCTGTTTTCCCTCTTGTCATTAGCAGGTGAATGGGAAAAACACAGGAGCTGATGAAGCAGGTGGTACCTTCACCCTGTTGCCAGGACTGTTATCAACTCAGGTATAAGATGGAATTAAATCAGAATAATAAGCAGATTTGTAAGAGTATTTTATTAAAGATACTGTTGCAAAGCACAGAATAAGCTTTAAAGATGATGATAACTAACCTGGAATGTCTTTACTGATTCTCTACATAGACTGCAAGTAATTGCTAAGTTACAGAACAGTCACAGCCTGTTCTAGATGTCCTACACTTTGTATACTGTTGAAGGCGATGCTATAAATGTATTCCCTTCTCTCCTTTGTGGTGGTCCTGCCCTTAAGGTCCTTCATGTTTTCTATAGAAAGCACATTCCATTTGCTCTTTCTTAGGTATCTTGTGCCTTCTCCCTGCAGAGTCCCCAGTGGTATCCAGCTTTGCCCAGATGTTCACCATCCTCCCCTTTGCATACAGCCACTGGGACTGAAGTGTCAGCATCCCAGTGCTGCACTGGAGGCTTTTCAAATACCTGCATTAATGTTTGAGGTGTTATGTGTTAACAGAGCTGATACCTTCAACATCTATATGCTGAAACATTGGGGGCTACGTAATTAGATGAAGGAACCACATTCAAAGATATCTGAACATCTTTTCTTGCATTTGTATAGTAACTTTATAAACTCAAAAAGAGTAAAGCAAGCACAGACACATGCCCTATACAAGCTGCAATACAGACAATATTGTACACACTTGGTAACAACAGTAATGAAAATGATGCCAATTATAAATAAAATTATAGACAGACTCTTCTTGAGATAACAGTTATAGTGAACAATGAAACATCCTTTTATAATCATGAGTAGAATTAGTAAAATATGTAACTACAGCAGAATATAATCAGCATGTTTAGTCTGCTTACATGTCTTAATTTGATCCACTGTTGTCTGGAAGCAAAAGAAATTGATATTTTTATAATTCATGCTTCCTAATTTGGAACACTTACTGCCTTATTGCTTTTTTAGTTAAGGTTTTTCCCTCCCCCATTAATTTAGCTGGAAACATTACTATTCCTAAAATGTTCAAATCTGAACATGAACATCTGATTCTCTTCTTCAAGCCAGCTTTTGCAAGGCTTAGCTCCAGAACAAGGTGCACCCTGTGCCCTGTGAAGATTATTTTACATTTACTCGTCTCCTTGTTGGTAAAAAATTTTCACCATTCTTTTAAAAAAGACCAGAGCACCATTTCTTTACTCTCCACATACAAGCACTGTGCTCCATGGAAGGTCCTCTTCAGCTTGCAAATGATGATCATGGCAGCAGGGGAAATCAAGTCAGCTGGATCTCTCTCACCATCCTGTCCTTTCTCAGGGACCCTCTGTCCTCAGTTTAAGATTTTTTTCACCTCTCTTTTTTTTTTTTTTTTTTTTTTAACAATTGATAGTTTAGCATTGTGCATGAGTATACACTTGTAATGTTTGAACTAAAAAATCTACACAGTTTTTGACAGCAACTCTAAGAAGCCACATTTCAGAAAAGGAGCACTCCAGCATGTGGATAGAAATTTTGCAAATTCATTTCAGTGCAGCCCTTAACACCTGGCATCTGCCTCTTTTGGCTGTCTTGCTCCATGAAAGACTTTGAATTTGTTTCTTACAGCTGTAAGTAATAGTCACAAAGAAGTAAGATTTATGATACATAGAAGAGTCCAAAACAACTTTTACTGCATGTTCTAATTTGACTGTTTGGTGCCTTTTGCGACTGCTGCAGTATATCAAAAAAGCAAAGGTGGTGCCAATTCAGATCTGGCACACGAGGTTCTGAGTTTTTATGAAATCTTTTGCCGACCAGTTCTTCCTCATGTCTTCTCCAAATCTGGTTCTCTCAGTTGTTCAGAAGCTTAGAAGTCCCTATTTCACTACTGCCATGCAGAAAAGAAATGCAAGAAAAATATTAAAAGTCAGAAGCCCGCACTGCAGTACTGTATTTGCTAGCATGATGTGGTCCCTCCCACCTCACCATGTGTGGTTTTGCTCCAAATACCCATCCTTCAGTTTTATTCAGAGCACCCACCACAGTCAGGAACTCTTTTACATTTCCTTCAACCCCTACCCCACCAGAACACGACCTTAAACAATGTTGTCATCTTGTTTCAGAAACTTTTGCTTCTTTTTCCTTTTTCTTCTGTTTTCAAAACAGCTACAGATTTGCTGAAGAAAAACTTCACTTCCCAAACCTCCCAGAAGTAAGTTTTCCTACTGTATGTGTTACTTTCCAGCAGTGGTTGATGGCTTGGCTTAGTGGATGCTCAAAAAATTGCACAAGTATTATTTCCCCTCAGCCACTCACAGCATGGAACACCCTCACTCTGGAATATTTCTTACTGCTTCATATTTGACTGTATTTTTGGTTGTGGTTTTTTTTTATCTTGCCTAACTCAGAGGTAACTGTTATGTATTTACTCGACACACACACACCCCCACATATCCCCCAAATTCTTATTTTAGGTTAAATGCAGATAAATTTTATAAATATTTACAATTTCTGGAAGTCTCTTTCAACCACACTAGTTCATGACAAATCTAAGCAGCTTTGTGTCAGAGAGGAACAATCAAGAAACTGGAAATGCATGGTTGTAACTTTTGAGGACAATCCTCAGGGTCATTGGGGTTTTTTATTTTGCACACTGACTTCTTTCTCTGGATATGTGAATCACATTGTACACAGTATATGATTGAGCCACTTCTGGATAACTTACACTTGGTGTTTCTATGAGACTGTGGCAGCCCTGGCCCAAGTGGTTGTGTCTACACTGCAGAGGCTGCACATGAAGCCAGGTTCAGCAGCTCTTTGCATCACTTACCTGCCAAAGCATCCTCGAGGCCAGCTCAGGGCTGAATTTCCTGGCACACCTGGGAGAGGAAAGCCTCGAGTGATGCTCCACACCTCGGTGTGCACCGTGGCCAGGCCCTCACTCACTGCATGTGCCAGACCCAGGCTTGTCTGGGATTTCATCTGCCCTCTGTGCCATGTCACATACATAAGGTGGACAAAAAGGCCAGCTGGGACAAAAGGCTTTTGTTTTGTGCCATGAGGGCAATGTGAACAGGGGAAACACATCTTGGGCAAACTGCTACCTTCAAAGTACTGCTGGTTCTGGCAGCAAGGCCATATGTCTGCCTACCACATTCTTAAAATCTTGGAGGGGAATTCACTGGACCAGTGCTGTTATTGCAAAGTAACCCTTACACGACTAGCTCAGATGCCAAAAGTACTTTTTTTTTTCTTTTTTTTGTAAACTAACAAAGGAGGGAAAGTAGATGTTCTAACTACAGTATGCATGTGAGCCCTGCTTTTCCCCAGGTGACATCAGTGTTTGCCATTGCTGTTCATTACCATGTCACCCTGCACTTTGCAGTTCAAAATCTCTGTCATTTCCAAATCAGGGACAACTCACACACACAGCTGAGCTTCATTCCACCACCTCCCTGAAACACATGGGCTGTGCTGTGTGGGACCACCTCTGAGTGCAGGAAGGTGGGCCGCCTGTGAATATTAAATCCCATTTTTCCGATGAGACAGCAGAAACACTGCTAATCAGTGCCAGCTGTGGTGGGGTGGGGTGTAGCACACACGGAGCCGCCGGCACTGCCGAGAGCCTGCAGCCCACAGGAAGGGAGATCAGAGATAAAACCTTGTGCCTCCTCGCAGACTAAAACCGCGCAGCTGCCCTAAGCACAGGGCTGACTGGGGATGCACAGCCGCGGCAGGATCTGCTTCGCCCTCTCCCAGCAGACTGGAGCATTCCAGCCCTGGGAACAGGGACAGGCGCGGCCCCAGCGAGCCACGAGATGGCGCTGGAACCCCCATCCCGCATCCTGAGCCGCTGCAGGATTCCAGCCCTTCCCAGCGCTCACAGAGGATGCGGCTCTTTCCACTTCATCAAAGTCAGAGGAAGTCTGTGATTAGCTGGATGTTTACAAATAAAAGGAGGATCTGGAGACAGATCAAAGATGGCTCTCCAGATTTGGCTCGATACCAGGTTCCTGCGCTAACAGCATCTGCATGGGTTTCACTCTTATGTTCAGTGGCTGAACTTGGTGTATCTCATCATGCATTAATAATGCTTTTTCAAGGCTTAGTGCATTTATTAGAAGTCTGAAGATTCAGCCAGCTAAGGACCTGAAGAAACAAAACAACAACACGCCTCAGCCAACAAGATCTTCCAGGCTCCATCTAAGAGAAGCACCCACTGGGTTTTTCCTCACCCTGCTTCCTGCAATGTAAAGGGAACCAAGAAGCAAAGATAAGCACTGTTCCAAAATCCAAAGGATGTAGTATTTCAGTCTAGTAAACAGGAGCAGTAGTTCCCCTAACACCCTCTAACAATCTAAGTAGCTTGGATAGTCCAATCACACCATATATGCTTTTCACTGAGGAGACTGTAGCTCATTCAGGATCTCAGTGGCCTTGTCACAGCCCAAAGGACCAGGGAGAGAAGTAGATGGGAGATAAAAGATGTGGTGTGTGAAATACACTGAGTTAATGTATATGTGTTCTAAGGGACATCTTTGTTTTGACTCTGTGTAACAAACCAACATAGCTTGTGAGGTCTGGGAGGCCACAGGCTATTCATTCCTTCTCTCATAGCAGTGCTCTGTTTGAAGTTGGTATTTCTATTTGGGGTCTAAGCCACACTGAACTTGATCAAATAAACATTCTCCAAAGGAAACTGCCTTTGAACTATTTAACTCTTTGCACAACAAACTAAAGCTGAAAGAACTGTAACAATTACTGTAAAATCTCTAGTGTCTTGACTGAGTTATTTTCCAGTTTTTAAGTTACTGTACATCAGGACCTCTGTCTTTTCTGGCAGAACTGACTGTGTCAGCAGTGGCCACTAAAATCTAAGTGAAACACAATCCATCTGAAAGCAGACTAGGTGGGGCTAACCCTCAGACTTCCAGGCACGCAGAGTATTAAGTGTCATATTTTACAGCATATGTAAGTGTACACAACTTCTATTTAATTCACCTGATAACAATGTAGCTTAGACATCTGAGCTCTCTCCTGGGCTGTGGGGCATTTTAAGACAATTTCTTCATCAGTTCCAAGAGATCCCACCCTGTATTTCTTCCTCCTAAAATATTACTGTATCTTTCCTTTTCCCAAAGGAGGGATATTTTAGATTTTGTCCCTTAAAATGTTTCTGATTTACTCTAAGTAATTCAATAACCAACGGTTAGAAACCAGAACCTCAGTAATTTGGAAGCTGGGACTCTACCAGTAGGTTCCAGTAGGAAACCCATAGGCAGGGAAGAAACCAGGGCACCATCTTTAGCATCCTAAATAAAAGCCCTAACAACAACTTGTGTAAGAGGAGCGTAACCGACACCAGAAGTCTGATGTATCTGCTGCCAAAACCAAAAGCAATTTATGGTATTCAGCAAACTCTATTTTTAGCCAGCTTATCTGCATTTCCACAAACTTTCATGGTCTTTGGGGCTTTTGCCATGGAGAGAAGGATAATATGTTATTTTTCCCTTTCATTTTCTGGGGAGTCAGAAGCAGAAGTCCCTCTGGTGACCACCCGCAATGTAGTGGGATGGTTACCTAAAAAGGAGAGAACAGGTATTACTGAGTTGTGTAGGTTCAACTAAACATGTGAGAACTATTAAAGAAATCAACTTCTTAGCCCTAATCATTGCTTTAAAACAGGAAGAAAGCAAATCTTCCTTTTCAAAAAACAGAAGGCAAATAAAAGAGCTGAAAGGATGCATTTCTGAAATAGCAACCTTGTCATCAGGGGAGATGGGGGGAAAGAGAGGGGGAAAGACTGATTTTTGCATCTTTGTGTTGGCAACACAGCTGCTGCAGAGACATTGGCAATTGCTGACACTGGTGGCACTTTGCCTGACAGACAAATTGAGAAACTAAAGATTTACAACAGTCCTGATTTCCAGTGGATTTCCTACAAACTACACAGCTTCCAGGATTTAGAGGCCTATAAGGGATGCACTCATTCCCTGTCAGGAGTCTGGGCATGTCTACAGAACTACAAGACAGATTTATCTGAAGTCATATCTTATTTGCAAACAAAAATAAGTACACCCCAAAATCTCATTGATGCAAATCATACATGAGTTTGAGTGAAAACAATAAATGCAGCAGAACTTTGCGAGAGAGGGAAGTTCTTGAACCATTTCTTTTTTTTTCCTCCCACCGGAAATTCTACATGCAGCATTGTTTTTGTGGTTGTAGCTGCAGGAAGATTTACTATGGTTTTTAGTATGCCAGAAGGCACAGGAAAGGATTAAACCTTTTCATTTTCTTGCAAGAGAATCAAAGATCCTGACCATGTCTGAACCTCAAGGTTTCTGGGGTGAGGTGCGCCACGCTGGCTACACAAAAGAGACAGTCAAACCTGGCCCTGGACCATCTGAGAATTTCTCATCTCACAGTTCTGTTATGTTCCCTTTAGTATATTAATAAGAAACTTTAGAAATCTATTTCCAACCACTCTTACAGAGGGAATCTGCGTGAATTACTGAAAATCATTTCTCTAAAAGCACAATGCACGACGTTGTTTTCTTATGTCTTAAATTAATAAAAAAATCCCCACCCTTCAAGATATTTGAGGGTAAAAATAACCCAAATGAAGATCTGATAGCATTTCTCCTATGAAGCTGGCACTGGCCATTCAAGTACATGAAAAGGAACATGGGCTGTTTGTTTCAGAGCTGAATATTTATAGTCATGATGAAGTGATTCCTGAGTCATGAGCTCTACTGCCCTGTTACAAATTAAGATTTGTCTTTCTGCATTAAAAAAATAAAATCAGAATTAATTCCAGAACTGTGGAAGTGCCTGTAAAAGTAGCAAAAGACACTTAATTTATAAAATGTGTCCTGATTTTTGGCATCTTTCCCCTACAAAATCTCAGCCTACTCACACATCTCAAGAATACACCGCACAGCAATATTTTAGGAGTTTTTGGAAGTTGGAAGAAAATACAGAAAACTGGTTTATAGCTGAGAACTACAGAAATGTCAGCTTTTGAAAACATGTTCCTAATTTCTAGCTTTCAGCAGACTTTATAAAGTCAAATTAGTCATGTTTCATCTTGTAGGTCTTTAAGTCTGCGACAAGCATCAAACCAGCTGAGAATTAGGGAAGTCAGAAGATTTGATTTTTAACCCTCTGAGATGGAGAAGCACTTAAAAGTCAGAAGCACACAGGGATAGTAACAGATACTGCCAGCATCATTTTAACTTACACAGAGAATACCCCGAGCTTTCAGCATTAGACCAAAATGAGACAACTGTCTCCCCTTACTGAGAAAAGCAGCGAGGGGCAGAGGCCAACAGAGGAGCTCCACAGCTGCATCTGGGCCCACAGCTGGAGGGCAGGAAGGGCAGAGGAAGGTGGGAGCCATTCCTGGTGTTTGGCCAGACAAGGGGCCCAGCTCATTCCTGGCCCCGGGCCAGGCCAACCACAAAACTCAGTGGTGCAGAGCACTACCCAGTCTGCTTCAAGAAACACCAAGAAAGCTCCAGAGCATATTTGTGGGATGAGCTGAATGCAGGAAGGTTTCCAGTTCTCACGAAGAGGGCAGATAGCAGAGATGTGTCTCATTTGTAAGAGGTTGGGCTGCCTTTTTCCTTATCAGGAAATAGGAGATGAATGTAAGAGTTCAGCTTCCCCGAGGATGCTGGGGGGAGACAGAGACCGAGTTAAATTCGGGACATGCTCTGAGTTCTGGTACAGCTTGTTTCAGCAAAGGAGCCCCCTCCCAGCCACTCATTCCTCCCCTTGTGCCACCCCTTCTATTGTGCTTGCACAAGATCTGACACAGAGATGGAGAGGGAATCACAGCAGGGAACTGATCCAGCCAAAAACCAGCCCCACAGGGAACAGAAAAAAGCCTGTTGTTTGAGTCAGAGCATTGTGCAGCTCCATAGGTACTGCTCTTTGACAATGGAGAGGGTGGCACACAGGGGACAGGAGAGCTGAAACTAATGGGGAGAAGTAAAGGGCTGCCAGGGCTCAAGGTGGCACAGCCTCCAGGAGCAAATTCGTGTCCTCACCAATAGCTCTGAGACGCTTGATGGTTTAGCACTAGAGTATTCAAATACAATCGTGTAGTCAAACTATTCACTTTTATAACAATGTATTTTTAATACATTCTCCAGGGCAATATATTTTCTGTCTACAGCTTTGAATAAAAAATACGCTGAATTATATGTTTTACACCAACTGAAAGTATTACATAGAGAAATCCCCTAATTAAAGCATAAATTCTTAGAATTCCATGATACTCTATTTATTGAAATCAAGATTTCTCCACAGACCTGTTGGCTACAAATATCATTATACACAAATGTAAATACTCTTTGAAGTAACAAGTCAGCAGGAAACATTTACAAGTATATATATATTAACATTTTAAACATCGCCTCTGAAACTGAAAAAGAAGCTCAAGAGCTTTTGTGATATTTTAAAGATCATATCAGGTCTTCATGAATTCCCTCTTTTTAACTTTCAGTAAATCTTGAAAGCTAAGAGCTAGGCTGGCCACTTAAAAATTCTTAGGATTGCAGCCCATAGCACTCCCAAAATGGGAAAAACAACAGAACACAGAGAGGTCCTCCAAAAATAAGAATAGCAAATCACTTTAAAATATAACTTATGGCATCCAGAAAATCTTTTTCTTTCTGGCTACGCCTTGTGCAATGCTTACACCTCCAGTTTTAAAGATCCTGAAGTGTTTTTACACGCTAATATTGACTAAGGAGACAGAAAGGAACAATGTTATGGCAACAGAAAAGCACAAATGAGAGGAAAAGAACTCTTAAATAAAATATTTTTTGCTTCCCCTTCACGATCTTTCAAGTAACTGCAAAACTTTTAGGATAACTGCTGTTGATTTTTTTTTCACGTCTGTTTTTGTTCTCCACATTAAATCATTTTGGTATGATAGAAGCACTGAAACACCATCATTTCCCTCTCCTGCAGATGTTGTCCCATTCTGGGGAGAACATTCAGGAGTGGCCAGCCCCAGACTGCCTCAGCACCCAGACCTTCTCCCCTTTCACAGCAGCCAAATTCCTCCTGTCACTCCAGGCCTTTTCTCTAACAGTGCCATGCTGTTCCCCTGCACGCTTTTACATTTCATCTCAAATACTCATCTATTTAAATACCCATCTACTTGCAAGCCAGGCTGACTTGTTTATGTTCTCCTATACTCCCCTTGATCACTTCTCAGGCTACTTCAGTCATTCTGATTTTTTCTGCCTACATGTAAGCAGATCTACTTTGAAGCTTCCCTGCAGTGCAATTCATGCTCTTTGTGAGCCTTAGCATGGACTTTCATACATGTGAACTCCAAGGCACTGGGTTTTGTTTCCCTAGAACAGGAAAAAACATCAATTCAAGTTCAGTTGGAAAGGTTTAACAAACTTTACTTTGAAAGGCTACTACAACAACACAGCTTATAATTGAGAAACAGAGGTATTCAGGGTGTTTATAAAGTTAGATAGTACACGTAAATACCATCATTCCCAGTTTCTCCATTTAACTTCTGTAGTTGACAGGTCTACTTGCACTAGGAAATCACATTTTTTAAGAAACATTTTTGGGTCAAGTTCAGACCAATAAACTCTAAACAAGGGCTCCTGATCCTGAGCAGGAGGCTCTATAAATCACCCTTAGCCCTTCACCGAATTCAGGAGTGATCCCTTACATGGCAGAGGTCACCTCCTGCCTTTCAGCAAGGTCTTTAATCTGGGCTGTGCCGTGTCCCCGCAGCGCTGGGGCAGCGGGGCCGGCCGTGCTTGGTACGCGACCGGCGCTGCTTTGTGAGCTCACGGCTCAGGCCCACAGCTCCCAGCCAAGCTGAGTCATCCTCACTCTGCTCTCACAGCCGGGACATTTTATCCACTCCTCCAGCCACCCCCTCCATGCCACCTTTGGGATTTGCTTCCCACTGCACAGCTCTAATCCTGCCTGCCTGCCTTTGCCACTCCCTCCCATTCAGGATCACTTCTCCCACTCAGTATTTCCACTCCTCCAGTGCCACGAGACCCTCCTGCTAGCTCCCCCAGCACTCTCCAGTTCTCCTTCACTTCCCTTGACTGCTTTTCCCAATGCAGCTGATACTGTGAGGGATAACTGCATGTCAGAGAATCACTGTGTGCAGTGTATGAAGCCCCCAGCTCTGGAGTGCTGGAGCATTCTTATATTCATGCCTGTGCTCTTTTGGCTCCAGTGCTGTTGAGGACTCGGTTGACTTCAGCATCGTACAAGAAACAAAGGACTGAGCAGTTAAAGCAAAACACTAAAAGCCCACTAAACTGTGCCCAAAGCAGCTGGAGCCTCAGAGCAGCTGCTGGCTCAGCACCAAGGGCTGGTGGGGGAGCCTCCTCCATCACTGCAGAAAGGCATGTCTGCCAACCAAGAGAAATCCTAATGCACATTTGAAACTGAATAAATGCAAGGCAACTCACACTACTTTAAACAGTTAAAGTGGAGATTCTGAATTGTATATTCATTCATCTGAATCTAAAATTAAAACTCCATACCCTTCATAATCCCCATGAAACGAGGAATGAAACTCAACTCTGACAGAAAGAAGCACATGAAAGCCCTGGACTAGACCATCAGCTCTTGGCTCCTATTCTCAACCCCACCACTGGCACATGAGGTGATAGAACATTTCAGCTGGAAGGGACCTGCAATGATCATCTAATCCAACTGCCTTAATTGCTGATCTAAATTACTTTCCTCCCTCCATAGCTCAGCGGGAAATAGCATTACCACCCACTTTGATAAAGTGAGATCTGCTGGGAGAAAGTACAACTAGGTTTTATTTTTTAATTGTTTTCTCCACAATTACGTATTAGGATCCTTTCCTCCACCCCATCACAAATCACACACTTAACAAACATTTAGACAACTGGTGCCTAAGAGTCAAAGCCAGTTGCTCTCTCAAAGCAACTGAATTGGTGTCAGCTGGTACTTAGTAGGATTTTTAAATTCAATTAAATTAAGAGACAAGCTGCACAGATTAGGGCTCTGCTAGAATGAGAAAGAAATCTTAAAAGGCATAAAATATCTCTACATTTATTAAGCAAACTCTGCAGTCTTGTTATATTCTTGTTGAAAAGCGGAACATTCATAAAGTGTCATGAAAACAAGAAGCAAAAAAACTTTAAGGTCCCAAGCAATGGGACTATCTCCACACTCACCCTGCTTTTAACTTTCCAGCACAAGCAGCAAGACACAGTTCACAGCTAGGCTGAAAATGCAGTGTTCAGTGCACATGGCCATACTGCATTCCTAGCAACCCACCACAGCCACTCCTCCCTTGTATGTTAGGATAAGCAGGTTAAATATGCCCACAGAGGTACAGACAGTGAAAGAAAGGCCAACATCAGTTGAACAGCTCTGCTAGGACTTCCCATCTGGAAAACAACCACTGTGCTGGAACCCCTTGGTTATCCCAAGAGTCATTAATTCCCTTCCCCCTTGTGCACAGCAGCCCGAGCCTGCAAGGGTTAACTGAGCCTATGTGCTCTCACCCCAAGAGCAGGGGACCAGGACAGCCAGCTCTGCCCCTGCAGCAGAGTCAGAGCCCAAAGGATTATTTCTTGGCATGGCTGGTTTGTGGTTGGTTTGGTTTTTTTTTCATTTTGAAAATTAATTTGGGGATTACGAACAATTATGCTCTTGCACATTAATCGCTGGCATCTAAAATTTTCACATGAAGAAACAACACATGGAAATATTAAAGCACTCATCTTATGGACATGGATCCGAGAACTGTTTAATAGCAGTCAGTGAAGGGGTAACATTGTGCTTTTAATCTACAGTTTAAAAATAATGATTTGTATATCTACGTAGTAAAACAATAAAATTAAGAACAGAAACTGGTATTAGGAAACAGTGAAAATGTAATAATTAAACACATGATGCTTTTCAAAGCTTTATACTTAATGAGCCTAAATAGACACCTATGGTTAGGAGGGTCTTAAAAAAATAATAAAAAAGAGACTTATTTTCAATTTTTTTTCTTTTCAAATTTTTTTACTATACTTATGCTTTGCTTTGGTGTTCTCTCTGCTGCCAACTTAATGCTTTAACAGTATGTTTATGCTTATGTTCTTTTCAAATGCTTGGCATTATAGTGAGATCTCATATCTTTCCTCAAATTAAATTTTGCTCCACATACTCCACATGTATACAGATGAACATCCCTGTGCTGCTCCAGTTGCTCATTATTTGGGAATATCTGAAAGCAGACCTGGCATATAGTCTCTCCAGCTGATAAGTGAGATATCATATGCCGTACATGGTCATGTTTTCGGAAGTTTCCTTGATCACAAATGGAACAGACATACCTGGCCATGCCTTTGTGCATATCATTGTGGAGCCGCAACTGGCGCTCTCTTAAGAACTGCTTCCCACATGTCTGACAAACAAACTGTTTTTCCTTGGTATGAACGGTATAGTGTTCCCGCAAGTGGCAACGCTGATAAAATCCTTTCCCGCAAAGGTTGCAGAAATGCTTACGCCTGTGATCCCTCTCGTTCTCTTCCAACATGGAGTTCTTGAACAGATCTTGCTCCAGGCAGTTTGACATATGTTCAACCACTAGGTTTTCTGTATCAAAACGCTGGCCGCAATTAGGGCATCGGAAAGGACAGGCAGAATGCTTGTATAACTGGTTTTTTTGAAGGCTGTTCATTTGGAAGTGACCATCCCTGAAGTCCTCTAGCATCTCTGCAAACATCATGTCCCTTATTTCTGACTGCTCCTCGGGGTTTTCTTCCAAGTCCATTTTCTCCTCAGAATTTCTGATCCCGTTCATGGTCAGATCCTGGGGTTCTCCACAGGTCTGTGCATGCTCTTGTAGCTGCTTGCCTTTGACCAGTATTTGGCCACACTTGCCACAAGCACATATATTTTCTATGTGTTTGGATAAATAATGAGAGGACAGATCTTCCTCAGTGATTGTTAGCCCACAAAGTTCACAGGGAGCGTTCTCCACATCTTCCTGCACTGAAGAAGCCTTGCTGTTAAGGTGCCGTGGACTTTTCAAACACTTTCTTTCATCCTCATCCATGGATAAGCGAGGCTTTAGAGTCTTCCGAGCATTTCTCTTCTCTCTCATCTCCTCCTCGACGTAGTATCTGTAAAGCGGCTCTTCCTGTTCATCGTCTAGGTCATCATTGTCAGAAGACTCATTGCAGTCTTTATCTGCCACCTTGATAATATTAAAATCCTTCAGCTCATCCGTAGGATTGTCCTCTGGCTCCACCTTGATGATAATCCTCTTCCTCTCAGAGGCTCTATTTCCTTCTTCACCTGATGTCTCGGAGGCAACAGTGCTGCTTTTTCTGCTCGTGATGTTTGACACGGGAGACGATGAATCGTCCGCAGCATGGTTCGAGTCCCCCTTGTATTTTTCTGTTTGTGTGGAGATCATTTTAGAAGTAGAGTTCTTTTCACTAAAGTCTATTTTCTCAGCACTGTAGTACCTGGCACTTTGGTAGGAATGCCTGTTGGTGCATGTTAACACGTGCTCATCCAGTAGCTTTTCGCAGCTAAAGCTAAACCCGCAGCTGTCGCAGGTGAAGCTCCTTCCAAACCGGCGCGAGTGCGACACGCGCTCTTTCGTGTGAGAGAATTTGGACGTGGTGCTTTTTTTGCAGACATCAAACAGTTGCTCGGGGAAGCTGTTGAGGTGCAAAGTTTCTTCCTCAGGCTCTTTGTTATGGGATGTATTTACCGTTGAACTTGGTGGCTCCATGCCCCACCTGTTTGCTTCGCTGCCATTTCTAGCAAGTGCATCTTCATACATTCTCACACCAAATATCATTTTATTAGTCTGCGTGCTAGAAGCAGGAGATGAACATTTTAAACTAGATGAGTCTGTGTCCTGTATATCTTCTAGACACTCAGGCACATTATATAGCTGTAAATAGTTCATGGCCACTTTAAATTGCTCGAAATTGGCAGGGGCTGTCATAATTTTTCCTAAATACATGAACTGTAAAATAAGATCAAAGCATTCAGCGCTAATCTTCATGTTGCTTAGATTCAGCTGGGCTGTAGTGTTTTGATGGTTCATAAAAAACATCCTAAAATAGGCGCTGCAGGCAGCAAGGACTGCTTTATGTGCTTGAAAATAAATATCATCGATAGCGATGCAGCAGTCGCACAGAAAGCCCCACTCTCTTTGCTTGTTTAGCTGCTGAAGGACATAGTTGCTATGACTGGTTTTTGCCATCTTGTACTTCGATTACAGCCCTGCATAAAGAAAAAGGTATCTGTTAAATCACGAGCACAAAACCCAAAGCCTACTTCAACGTAGGGAGGAACTGCCACCTCTTTTCTCTCTAGATCTTCCTATTCTGCCAGTCTGCAGCACAGCTTCCTGTCTGGAGATCTCTGCTGGTAACTGCTTCTGAATATTGATGCCACTGAAAGCATCCATAATTCCATGTGCTCACCACTAGACTTACAAGACTAGTAAACTAATAAACATAACCAGCACACATGTCAATCAGAGCTGCTAGAATATAAATTAGCAAATATATCTCCAAGTCCTACAGCCAAGGTTTTCAGATATGAATTCTGAATGCAGAACTTCAAAAACTTCACAGGGTAGACTTCTGTAAGATGGCCCCAGGACAACACCTATACAAGGCTGTCAGAAACCACTCTTCAGTCTCAACTTGCCTTTTTACCTGTCAGTCCAACGGGCACATGATGCAACACACACTGAAAACCAGGCCAGGCTCAAACTGGTCTTTCCCTCCCCATTAAAGGAAATTAAGAGACAACACAGCACCCACACAAGCTACTCCGCACATTTTGCTCTTTGTGGCAGCTGAGGGACCATCTCAACCTTCTCTGCAAGGCGTCCTGCAAACCAGGAACTGCAAACTCAAACGCCTTCTCAGAAGCAGAGGGCAGCCCAGCTGCGGTGGCACGTCCCACGTTCGAGCCCAGAGCTGCAGATGGTGACCAGGCGAGCTGCGTGACAGCCACAGGGACTGCAGAGGCAGGAAGTGGTGCACGCCGCGCCTCCAACTGCTCTCAAAACCACTCGTTCAGAGCGCTGAAATGTAACCAAAACACGTAGATGGGAAACCGGACAAAGAAAAAACTCAGCAATGGAGAACTGAGAGAGCCAGAGGTGGAGCCATGGTGAAATGAAGCCTAGGCAAAGACTGGAGAGAAAGGTCTGCCAGTGCTGAGGGTTGGTCTATGTGAAAGGACTAACTCGTCCTCAAGAGAAAAGAGAAATAAAATATCATGGTTTATGTTAACGAAAATATCCAGAAGAAATGCAGTGTATACAGGAGGTGTGTGTTTGATTAAAGACAAACTTCACCAAGTGGGGCCAGCACCTAATCACGACTCACTTTGGAAAACCTTTACTGATACACATAAGCTGTTCTAACTGCACAGGCTGAGGGGGTAAGGAACCAGAAGAGGGTATAGAGAACACCCTAATTGAAATGAAAAACATAAAGCAGTGATGAGGATTCTTAACATTTTGAAAGGTTATTGCAAACAGTACAAATAACTGTATGAGGTTTGTGCAAATAAAGACCAGGCTAGCAAATAATATATACTAAAGGGCATTTTATGACTCAATGAAATGCATGGATTGATTTGCAACCACTCTTTCAACTGCCCAAAATTTAAACACAACACACACACAAATACTCCATTTTTCTTCTTATTTTCCTAACAGCTTACATCTCCTAGGGGGAAAAATGGATAGAGAAATTAAATTCCCCAATTAGTGTTGAATTCGCAAGTCATAGGCGTTGCCTGGCTTGTTAAGCAGCAAACCTAGAATTAAGTCCCCGTTCTTCATTCCACAAAGGACTGCCACAGCAGAAAGGCTCCCAACTTCTCGAGAAAAGAACATGCTCACCCCACCCAGCAATATTCCCCACTGCCAACCCACACAGCAGATCCTGTGGATCACCCCCAGCACAAGATCTTGTCTGGCAACAGGAACCTTGAGATTTGGGTTGAACTACCCTGACATCTGAATGGCAGCTGCTCCTCTCCTTTCTATCCAACCCTCCACACCAAGAACTCCACGCTAGCTCCCTGCCATAATATTCTCAAATTGGTTTGGCCCACTGATGTCCACTGCAGAAGTGTAACTCGTTGCATGGAATTAATTTCTCTTTTTCTACTAACTTGCAAGGCAGTGGCTTTGAAAGCAGGAGAACCTCTGAAGCAACTCCACATCTTTTCAACAGAAACTGATTATCGTCTGTGTCACTGGGTGATTTCAGAAGTTTCTGTGAAGAACAGCAAAGCTCTTGACATCAAGTAATAATAAAAGTGCACTTCATATTCTTCCAAGTGATAACGTGTTTTGGATTTGAGGCAATTCATTAGATGCTTAAATGTTACTCAGTCTATTGTATTAAGAATGGCAGCTGCATAATGATAAGGAATTAACTTCAACTTCCACATTCTAAGGGTGAAAACCAACTAGAAAATGAGATGATCCCATCTAAGGCACCATTGGCCTCTCGATGTGAGCTGCCAACGTGACAAGAAAAGGCTCAGGACAGCTCATGTTAACTTCCCCATCCTCATAAAGTGGCAAGTTCAAAATGTTTTATTTAACTGTGGTTTTTTTACACTAGATACACTCCACTGTGCCCTCCAATAGAAAACCAGCAATACAAACAGCAAGCCTGCACAAAACAGGTGGTCACAAACTATCTGCAGGCACCTGCAGATGGGGTCATTTCCAGATGGTGGAAACAACGAGTGACAGCACACAAACTGGCCTTTTTCAAGCCTTCTTCTTTGAAAATGAGAAAAGATATTTCTCCTTTTGACAGATGAAGTCCTGCAAAGCTTTTAGCACGTGGGTCCTGAGGTGCAACAATGACCCACTGGCAATGCCAGCACTCAGGGA
Organism: Spizella passerina; assembly: GCA_013401375.1. Lineage (NCBI taxonomy): Eukaryota > Metazoa > Chordata > Aves > Passeriformes > Passerellidae > Spizella > Spizella passerina. The sequence goes on along the minus strand of WBNQ01006611.1, from coordinate 14,177 downwards.
AAAAAGGGTGTAGCATGAGGCTGCTTGAGCAGGATGGCAAGGTTTTGGATTTGACATGTTCTTGGTCTCTACCACAGTAGTACTACACGTAGGTATTAAAACAGAGTGTATGAGGTGATTTATGTTAATGACAGTCCTGGCATCCTGCCTCTGGATGCTGTATTAACCTGCTGGATGTAACTTCCCACCACAAGAGCCTGTGTCGGGCTGTTTAAAACTTTGACAAATTTCAACCAGCAACAGCAAAGCTTTCCTTCTGAAACCTTGGACTGATTACATTTTTTCCCTCCACCACAGAAAACCTCAGCCAAAAGGCTTCCAAAAATGAGGCTAAGAAAAAGCTTTCATGTATGCAGATTATTATTATTTCATTTAGAAATTAAAAGTTTCTCTTCCAAAATCTTTGAGGGGATGCTTTATGTGGGAGAAAGCGTTATGACTTAGATATGTTGTCACAATATAAAAATCTGCCTGAATTTGGCCAAACTACATGCTTCAGGGGGAGAAGATACAAATTATCAGTTTATTCACACTTCAGACTTTGTTAGTTATTGAAACTTCAGATTACAGCCTTGCTGAGAACATTTCATCTTCTTGCAGCTGCTTAGTAAACATGGGCCTGCCTGAGCCATCCACAGTGAAATCCCCTTTTGCACAGAGCTCTGCCATGGTTTCAAACTACAAAAGAGTTGATTCAGACAGAGGGAAGAAATATTTTATTATGAGGGTGTTGAGACACTGGCACAGGTTGCCCAGAGAGGTGATGGATGCCCCAAACCTGGAAACACTCAAGGCCAGGCTGGATTGGGCTCTGAGCAGCCTGATTTTGTTGCCATCCCTGCTCATTGCAAGGGGGTTGGACTAGATGGCATTTAAAGATCCATCCCAACCCAAACCATTCCATGATTCTATGTGCCACCTCCACAATGTCCCAGCTGATGGCAAAGCCTCCTGGACACTGCTGCACAGCACGACTTCCCTTGTGGTAGCTGATGGAGAAGATGCCCAGTTCTGGCTGAGGGAGAGCCAGAGCCAGGAGGGGATGTAGGGAAAACACAGGGAGATTGGGAAATGTGAGGAGGATGTGATGGAAACCCTCTGGAAATCTGGAGAGAAGAAAAGGGCAGGCTGGGAGCACAGCGCTGGGCCCAGAGAAGGGCACTGGGATTAGGAAGCAGCAGTGGGAATTAAAAATGGGTGCAATGAGGGTCTAAACAAGGGAAGAAGCCATTTGGGCAAAGGGCTGGGAAGAGCCAGGCTGCAGGGCCTAGGGCAGGAGGGGTAAAAGCCACAGACAGGCTCTTCCTGGGGGATGGGTGGAAAACAATTGCAGCATTCATGCCTTCAGAGCAGGAACTGCACCCCAAATTCCCAATCCTGCCATCCCTTTGCATCAACAAGCAGAACAGGCTTGCTGACAAACTCCTTCCCAACAAGAGCAAGCTCTCAGAAAATGGTAATTCATCATTACTTTGTTACTTTAATTGCTAAAATGGCAGCAATCTGCATTTATCACTCATGTGGGTGGATCCGTACTGCAAACTATTTTTGAAGTTTGCTTTAGAAAAAAACTACAGTTATTAGAATAAAAACGGGTCTTTTCACAGAAAATTCAAGGTATACACATATATTATATATATACCAAAGTATATTCTTCCATCCCTCTTACCAAAATTTCCCTTACTCAGCACATCCTCTGGCTCTGTCCAGGCCTGGATCTGAGCAGTACAAGACAAGATCCCTGCTCGACTGGCCAAGCATTTG
>WBNQ01006611.1:0-12027 GCA_013401375.1 Spizella passerina | reverse complement strand
GACAGCACACAAACTGGCCTTTTTCAAGCCTTCTTCTTTGAAAATGAGAAAAGATATTTCTCCTTTTGACAGATGAAGTCCTGCAAAGCTTTTAGCACGTGGGTCCTGAGGTGCAACAATGACCCACTGGCAATGCCAGCACTCAGGGAAAAAAGGGTGTAGCATGAGGCTGCTTGAGCAGGATGGCAAGGTTTTGGATTTGACATGTTCTTGGTCTCTACCACAGTAGTACTACACGTAGGTATTAAAACAGAGTGTATGAGGTGATTTATGTTAATGACAGTCCTGGCATCCTGCCTCTGGATGCTGTATTAACCTGCTGGATGTAACTTCCCACCACAAGAGCCTGTGTCGGGCTATTTAAAACTTTGACAAATTTCAACCAGCAACAGCAAAGCTTTCCTTCTGAAACCTTGGACTGATTACTTTTTTTCCCTCCACCACAGAAAACCTCAGCCAAAAGGCTTCCAAAAATGAGGCTAAGAAAAAGCTTTCATGTATGCAGATTATTATTATTTCATTTAGAAATTAAAAGTTTCTCTTCCAAAATCTTTGAGGGGATGCTTTATGTGGGAGAAAGCGTTATGACTTAGATATGTTGTCACAATATAAAAATCTGCCTGAATTTGGCCAAACTACATGCTTCAGGGGGAGAAGATACAAATTATCAGTTTATTCACACTTCAGACTTTGTTAGTTATTGAAACTTCAGATTACAGCCTTGCTGAGAACATTTCATCTTCTTGCAGCTGCTTAGTAAACATGGGCCTGCCTGAGCCATCCACAGTGAAATCCCCTTTTGCACAGAGCTCTGCCATGGTTTCAAACTACAAAAGAGTTGATTCAGACAGAGGGAAGAAATATTTTATTATGAGGGTGTTGAGACACTGGCACAGGTTGCCCAGAGAGGTGATGGATGCCCCAAACCTGGAAACACTCAAGGCCAGGCTGGATTGGGCTCTGAGCAGCCTGATTTTGTTGCCATCCCTGCTCATTGCAAGGGGGTTGGACTAGATGGAATTTAAAGATCCATCCCAACCCAAACCATTCCATGATTCTATGTGCCACCTCCACAATGTCCCAGCTGATGGCAAAGCCTCCTGGAGACTGCTGCACAGCATGACTTCCCTTGTGGTAGCTGATGGAGAAGATGCCCAGTTCTGGCTGAGGGAGAGCCAGAGCCAGGAGGGGATGTAGGGAAAACACAGGGAGATTGGGAAATGTGAGGAGGATGTGATGGAAACCCTCTGGAAATCTGGAGAGAAGAAAAGGGCAGGCTGGGAGCACAGCGCTGAGCCCAGAGAAGGGCACTGGGATTAGGAAGCAGCAATGGGAATTAAAAATGGGTGCAATGAGGGTCTAAACAAGGGAAGAAGCCATTTGGGCAAAGGGCTGGGAAGAGCCAGGCTGCAGGGCCTAGGGCAGGAGGGGTAAAAGCCACAGACAGGCTCTTCCTGGGGGATGGGTGGAAAACAATTGCAGCATTCATGCCTTCAGAGCAGGAACTGCACCCCAAATTCCCAATCCTGCCATCCCTTTGCATCAACAAGCAGAACAGGCTTGCTGACAAACTCCTTCCCAACAAGAGCAAGCTCTCAGAAAATGGTAATTCATCATTACTTTGTTACTTTAATTGCTAAAATGGCAGCAATCTGCATTTATCACTCATGTGGGTGGATCTGTACTGCAAACTATTTTTGAAGTCTGCTTTAGAAAAAAACTACAGTTATTAGAATAAAAACGGGTCTTTTCACAGAAAATTCAAGGTATACACATATATTATATATATACCAAAGTATATTCTTCCATCCCTCTTACCAAAATTTCCCTTACTCAGCACATCCTCTGGCTCTGTCCAGGCCTGGATCTGAGCAGTACAAGACAAGATCCCTGCTCGACTGGCCAAGCATTTGGAGAATGTGAAGTGAATGAGAAGTGGGGGACAAAAAGGAGGATCTCACAGCAATGACCACTGCCTGGAGAACATAAACCCATTGCTGTCAATGCCAGGACAAGTAATTTCAACCTTTCTGGTTTGGTTTTTTTTAATAAGCCTGGCTTACATTTTTTGGATGTCCAATTTGTTCACACAGGTAAACACCACTGGTGGCAACTGAGGCCAGTGGGAGCTATCCTCTGTAGGTATTAAACACTGAGTATCTTGGAAAATTAAAGCTCCATACAGGTGAGTTTGTCAATCCACAGCTTTTAATTCTTTCTGATCCTCTTTTTCAAAGAGAGGAGAATCACCAGCCACTTGCCCAGTGGACTAGCACACTTTGTGAAGCATCCAAATCCTGGAGGCACCAACCTCACAAGTCCACAAGGAACCCAAGTGACTCCATCTTCAGCAGTGATTGATTTGTGTGGTAAATGCAGCAAGGCCACATTGGAAGCAATCCTGAATGATGCAGAGGTGTTCTGAAAAAATGTGCTAGAAAAGCATCTGATATGAAAATGAAAACTGAAGGCATTGGCTTGGGCATTTTCACTCTGATTTTCAAACTCCAAGTCTCCATATGCATTTTATTTCCCTAGTAAACATTTATTTTCACACAGCCAAGCTCTGATTCAAGCTACTTGTCTGCCACCAGACTTTTCTTTTGAAGCACCACTTAGACACTATTCAGATGTGATCATGGACAAGGTTAAGTTGCACTACTACACTAACCAATAATGTTGTTTTTAAGTCTGCTAGGAAGAAAAAATAGGTTTTTACTACAGCTCCATGTCATCATTTCCTCACACTCGGAAGTTTTCTGAGACATTTTAAAACAAAAGAAGTTTAAAAAGTCCTCAAGCAAAGAAGCAGTGAAGTTCTTTTGCTAACTTCTCTGTCTTTAAAACAGACATACCACAGGGTTCAGAATTCAGGAGCCTTTCGGCTCCTAAAATTAGTAGGTGGTTTTCAAAACCCTGCATTTCCACTGCTGAGCAGGCAAAAACATAGCACTTACATGCTTAGTTACTGGCTCCTTTTCTTTGGAAACCAAGAACAGGCTGGACAAAAGTGTAATAAATGAGTGGAGAATTTGGTGCTAATAGAAAATGAGACTGGAAAACCTCAAGCAAACAACGCCCAGTTATCCAAAAAACAAGCACACGAGGATCAGAAGGCAAATCTCCCATCACTGTCTGTCTCCATACCCCACCCTGGTGTGGCTTCCCAAGAACTCTTCCCCCTAATTTTGCCATTGTGGGTCAGATCTACCAAAAAGCCTGGATTCCTAAATGACAGCATTGACATGCTCCAGAAAATCCTACAGAACATGTAAAAATTCTCCACACAACACCCAAGAAGTTTTTGTGTTCTGCTACTGCACTGACCACAGAGCTGTCAACAGGCTACACCTTTTACCTAGATATCCTCAATAGGAAGCCAGAGAGATTGCTCTGCGTGCCTCAGTTTACACAAAAAACACTGAAAAAGCAGCAAATAACTTGGGGCCAGGTCACAACTGTCCACCTCAACAGCGAGTGTGCATCAGTTTGCATTGCAAGCATAGCCTTGATCATAAATTAAAACAGCTGTGGGAATTCCATGTACTGCCAGGGAAAATGTAATTAAGCTCCATTATTCAGGCTGTGAAGGACTAAAGGTATAATTTATCCTCCTCTCGCAGCCCTTCCAATCGCCTGCCTTTCAGGCATGTCAGTTGGGAAGATGATTCCAACGAGGCAGATACTCATCTTCAGACACATCCTGATGGCTGAATCAACTCATTTTAAACAGGCTCCTGGACAATGCACAGGAACAAGTTTCATAGCACTTGGGCTAGATTTGAACCAGGGGAAGGGGAGATGCTCCAAAGCCTCCAGCATGAGCTGTCAGAGCTCCTGGATGCCCTGTTCTCCACTGCTCAGCCAGCAGTTCTCTGCTGATTCAGCATCCATGCCCACAAATGAGAAACAGACATCAAATTTTAGCAAGTTATGCTTCTCTACTGCTAACTGAAAATTAGATAAGATACATTACTTGGTCTTAGATCAGAACACTCCTCAAAAGACAAGGAATACAGCTTGACAGAAAAAAATAAGAAAACTGAGTTTGTGCTAAAGCCCCATCTCAACTTCAAACAACTTTAGATCAGATCTAGGGAGTAGAAGTCCTAGAGAGACCTCATGCAGTCCTTTAAAGTAACTTGCTAGCCACAAAGGTTGACTCTAGAAAGTCACAGTTATCTTTTATCTGGCACCTTTACAGTTGTCAGGCAACACGGTAATGATATGTTTAAAAGAAACTATTAGTGGGGAAAAAACTATGACACCCAATTCATGCTTTGCAGCAGAAAGAGGAGCCTGTTCATCTCAGCTCTCCTAGTTACACCAGCTTTCAACTTCTGCAGTCATCTTGGTGGTTTAACCACATCTTGAGACCCTCAAATGAAGTCCCAGGTGCCTTCCAGGAAAGGATCCTTGGCTAAATGCAGGTTGCATTTTGGTGTAACAAGTTGCTGGATGCACATGAATGAAGCATGGTGACTTGTGACACACAGATCAGACTGCAGATTTTCTTGACTCTTCCTGGTCCTAAATGTTTCACATTTTGCTTTCAGCATACTAAAAATAAAAATAAGGCTAGTAGGGGCTCCATCCAATGAAATAGGTCTAATATGGGGCGGAAAAAGCAACAGCCACTGAATTCTGGAGTTTTGCAGTGACACTGTGTGCACAAATTAAAAATTACCAGACCAATTTGAGGATATAAATGGTCCTCATGCAAATTATGTCAGCTGCTGTGCCCACACACTGTGTCCACAGCAGAACTCTTTGGGTGAGGGTGTTTACCATTCCCAAGCAAAGGCAGGGCTGAAAAACCCAGCTGCTGGAGAACCACTGCCCAAACTGAAAAATGAACACATGGCTTCTCACTCTACATGTGTGTAGGTCCAGAACAACTCTAGTGAGAGGCCCAGCTGTAACAACTAAGAGAAAGGACACCGGGCTCGAATCAGGGAACTTTCACTATCTCACTTCTATTCTATTTCCATCCAGCAAGTAAATAGCTATTGCAGCTTTGACCATCCTGGATTTTCAGGGTTTTCCACTGTCAGCAAGAACAGAAATCTGTGAAAGAAGCAGCCACTGACATTCAAGTAAGAAAGCATCTAAAAACCCAAATCCCTGGTTGGTATGAGCACTCTCAATGTAATCACTGCTAATTCCTGTTCTAGTGACAACAGTGGTTGAGTCTCATGAAGGGAAAGACTTGTGCAAGCAGAGCTGAAGCATCTGTTAAGTCTGTGATCTTATTCCACACAAAACTCTCTGGCTACTAGGAAGAAGTGGCTTCTATTACTTCTCTGAGCCTCCCACACAGCACCAACCCACATCTTCATTACCTGCATCCAACCCCCGCAGTGGGTGCTGGTTCCCTGCTACCTCAAACATCAGCAGACTGCAGCTAATACGACTTGTTACTCCTTAGGTTTTCTGGCCAGTCATCCAAAAATCTCTCCACAATCTTGTCAACTCGCTTTGCTGCTGCTGCCTAGGAAAATCTCTGCAGCCGCTCGCGTTTGGCCGGTTTTCCCCACGGCCATATGGTCCCAACGCCTCTCCTCCGCTCGCCATGAAAGCTTAACTTGTAACTCGGCACAAACGAGAAGCCCGCATCCCCCTGCTCACGGCTGCTCTGTGGGTTTTTCCAAGAGCTGTAATGAGGAATGTTAAACAAACACCTTTAATTAAAGGAATGTTTGTTTAGTGTAATTAAACGCCTAAGGAACACCGCACTGTTGCAACCCCGGATAGTTTTGCAGTGCGTGCTGTACCTTGCGATACTCGAGTGCGAGGGAAATAATGCGAGCAAGCGACAACCTGGCAGTAAACACCCAAATATTAAGCAGCGTCCAAGCCATGCTACCCGTTTACCAACGCCTACGTGTCAAGAGGAACCGGCACTCCTGTATCAGCTGAAACAGGGGGTAAACTTGAGAAACTGACTTACAAAAAATCCTGAAAAATAGAGAGGAATAAAAGCCAAGCCCCAAACTCACAGCGTTTTCAGTCCCATTTCCTCTACTCTCTTCAACTACCTTTCTATCCGAGCAGAAAAGAGGAGTCCTTTGAAGAACGAGACTTTCGACACCGCTCCCAGAGCGGCACAGGGTTTGTTTTTTATGTGACAAAAGTATTCCCCTTCCTTTCCAGCCGCCTCCACGGCGATCCAGCGCACTGCCAGCCCCGAGTGAAACCCAAGTCTCCCGCCTGGCAGGGTGGAGCATTCCCTCCGGGCTGCAGCTCCGCTCCGTTCTTCGCTAAACTACCGCAACTCACTCGAAGTTTTGGGGCGTTTATTTTGTGAAGACAAAAGGAAGAGAAGCGGCGGGACCCACGGCGGGGGCCGGGGCCAGGCGCGATAGCGGCACTCGAGATGTTTACCGCGACTTCGAGCCCCGGAGCCACGCGGGCGGCGCGGTGCCCTTCCCTTCCCTCCCCGCCTCTCGCCCCTGCACCTCCCTAGGCCGCTTCTCGCTCCGCAGCGCGGCATCCCCCGACCCCCGCCCCGCAGGTGGAGCGCGCCCGCCGCGACCCCCGGAGAGAAGCAGGGAGGGCGGGAGGGAGGGCAGGAGCGAGCCGGAGCCGCCGCCGCGGCGCCGCCGCTCAGCCCCCGCGCGGTCCCCGCGGCGCCGCTCCGCTCCGCGCCGTGCCCTGCCCGGCCGCCGGGCGCAAGGTCACCGCTCCGGCCGCCGGCCAGGGACCGGCCGCGGCTGGAAAGCCCCTACCTGGCAGCGCCGCCGCCACTATGGCGGGCCGCGCCGGGCCACGCCGCCGCTCGGCACTTCCCACCTCCCGCCGCCGGCGGAGCTGCGGCCGCCTCCCGCCTCCTCCTCCCCGGGTCCCGGCGGCGGCCCCCGGGCCCCGCTTACCGCGGCTCGGCGAGAGGCGGCGGCCGCCGTCGGGGAGCTGTGCCCGCGCCGCTCCCGCCGCTGCTGCTGCTGCCTCTGCCGCCGCGGCTGCAACAAAGGACTTCCGCCCCGCCGCGCTGCCGCTGCCGCAGCGCCGGCTCCGCCGCGACCGCACGGAGCCGGACCCCTCCCCTCGGCGGCCGCGGCTCCCGGCGCCGCCGCTGCCAGCGCTGCTGCGCCGCCGCCAATGCCGGGGCCCGGCGGGCGGCTCCCTGCCGCGCTCCGCTCTCCTCCCATGCCGCCGGGGACGCGGCGCGGCGCGGGCTGGCGCTGCCGGAGCCCCCTCGGCCCGGCTCCTCCCCGTCCTCCGGCGGAGCCCCCCGGAGCCGCGGCGGGGCTGCGCCCACCGGGACCCCTCGCTGCTCTCCCGGGCCCCGCAGCCCGCCCCTTCCCCGCGCACCCGGGCTCGCCGCAGGGAACGGGCAGTCTCTGCTTTGTCCCCGAAGCGGCCGTGGCCGGCGCTGACGGGGAGCTCCGGTCACCCGTGTGCGTGTCCGGCGATGGAGCGTTGTACCGCAGCCCCACGGCCCCCGCGTGGGACAGTTCGACTGCGAGAAAACCACTGCGAGCTGCGTGAGCAAGTATTTCCTTCTCGCAGCAATTTCACACGTTAATACCTCCGCCCTCCCTCCTGGAGCTCCACGGCGATGCAGGAGCACAGGGCTGGCAGCCACCGCCACGCTCTGTCACAGATCCCGAGAACAGCGCTTTTTTTCATCCTTTCAGGAGCTGTTCCAGGCCCTCTTCCCACCAGTGTCTGGACCTCTCCTGTGTGACAACATCCAGCTTCTCCGGAACTATCCCATGTGAGTAAGTGGGATTTCCGGCCCCCCTGCCATCTGCCGCAGATCTGAGAGAAAACATAAGCCAGGTCAGGCTTTCCTCCAGGTCTTACCACTTGACTTTTCCACCCCCAAAGTGGCATTTGTCCTTCAGCACAAGCATTGTAAGTGCTTAATCCGCACAGCTCCATCATTCAGATTCTGGCGACACCATTGTTTTTATGTTGCTGCAACTGAGATCCCTTTAAGTATCCGAGAAGCCAAAGGGGAAAACTTAATCATAGCAAAACTAAGAGATTTTATTACAAATTGAAATGGCAAAAGTAACAAAAAAGGCAACAAAATAAAATGCCACAATGTTAAAATGTACCAGCATCCATCCCTGCTTCAGCGACCCTGAAGGCTTTCCTGAGGCATCCCTTCTCTGTGTAAGCAAACAGGACAAACCCAACTAACACAATCCTAGTTTCCAAGTGGAGGATCAGCCCTTCCTCCTGGGTCTGTCTGGGGATTTTCTAACCACTACAGAATAAAAGCAGAGCTTTCAAAATATGTCTTTCAGAATGTGTCTAAAAAATCCCCATTTCCCCTCTCACTTTACTTCAGCCTTGCCTCAGGGGTCTGTAGCAGTCCAAGGGAAAAAAACCTCTGTGGCACAGAAGGTGGAGGGACCCCCACATTACAGCTGCTTTGTAGGCTTTCCTGTTTTATAGGAAGTTAAATAAACGGCCTCCACAAAGCAACAGAGTCGTGGTTTTCAAATCACACTGAAAAGTTGCTTTTCTTATGGTTCAAGAGTCTTTTTCTCCCCACCTCTTTACACATCCCAAGGCAGCACAAGCCAAGAGCAGCCATGAGGGGCTTGTGCAGCCTCTTGCTCTGTCCCATGTGTCACACCACAGCTCCTGCCACCTCCAGTAAGATGGGGCCCAAGGCAGTCCCCCTTTCTCACCACCCCATTCTCTTACTGCCTTCCCACCACACTTACATTCCCAATTTACTTTTTAAATTATTATTATATTCTGACCACACAAGAGGAGGGAGTAGAAACACACATGGAGAGAGCTGTGATTATGTCCTGATATCTTTCTGACCCACCAGCATAAGCTGTGTCACTTTGTACTGGCTGTGAGTGATATCATTGCCTGTGTTTTCCAGCAAAACACCAAATTCAATCCTCACCACCGCTTTCATCAGTTTGGCTCTGGTTTCTCTGAAGCTCCTCAAAGTCCTCTTTGGACCAGAGTCAACCTAAATAACATGTAAATTATTAATCATTTAAATAAATAACATGCCATCTGCAAATAGCGACTCGCTCCGTACCCAGGTTAATAAATGTGTTAAATAACCCAAAACAGAGTACAAAACCTAGAGCCACCTACTGCCAACCTCTTTGGGGGAAGAAAAGCGGGTACTAATATTTATAGGAGCAGCAGGATTATAGCTCCATGGTCTCTCAATTCCGCTGCCGTGCAAACACAGGAGGGAAAGATGGTCCCTGAGTCCTGTGAGCTTTATATTTAAAATAGATGAAACAAAACATAAGACAATGGAAAAGATAAAGCTGTGCTGGTCAGTGGGATAAGCAGCAAACACATGGATGAAAATTCTTTGGAGCCTATGGTCTGTCATCTCTCAGCCCATTTTCATTACCCACTCAGGCTCAGGCTGCCTGGAAACAGCCCCATAAGATGATGCATTCTGGTGGCCAGGGGCATTATTTGCCTTTCATATTCAAGAATTGCAGTTATGGGGATGCAAAAGGAAAATGGACCACAAACTATCAAGTGCTGAGAGGAAACCAAGAGGGATGGATCCGAGGCACTGAGTATCTTCTGCAGAGGCCCTGAGTCAGCAGAGATGCTATGGAAGAGGTGGGTGTGATAGATCTTGGAAACTGCACCAAAATCATGACAAAAGCACACAACTAGTGCTTTTCACTGCCTTTTCCAGCTGGAAAAACAACGTGTGAGCATCAAATGAACCTGGTGGCAGCAGGACACTGTACGGACTGGATGTTTGAACAAGTTCAGAACGCATTTTGGTAACATTCATCGGAAAGCCACCTCGGAGGTGGTACTGAGTACCAGAGCGGAGGATGGGGAGAGCAGGGGCCGCGCTGGCGCTCCCGGGAGAAGCCCATCCCTGCCCATCCCTGCCCGGGAGGGGCTGCTGGTGGCCGGGCAACCGCGGTCAAGGGTGGGAGTGCCGCCTGTGCCTCCTCCTCTGCCTGGCACCTCACCCGGCACAGCTGCTCTCGCCTAAAATAACTCTGGTTGAACATCAGGGAGCGACCGGAGGAGGAGGAGGAGGCCTGACAGAGACACGCTGCGTCCTCGGGACTCGCGGTGCTTAAAGCAGCGCAGAGGCCGCAGACATTGGCGAGGAAGCCAGATCGTATCTTCTCATCCCTCCCCGGCCACACCGGGGAAGCTCCTTTACGTTTTGGGTTTTTTTTTTTGGTTTTTTTTCCCTGTAAAAAACAAAACAAAAACCCCCAAACCAAACAAAAAAACAACCCAACCCAAACCAGCCAACACCCCCCAACAGCACGCACTTTCTGCCGAGAGCGGAGGCGCTCAAGGCGATCAAGAAGCCGAGCCCCCCGCCCAGGCTGACGCCTTTGGCAGCCCACGGGAAACACGCACCCTCCCAAAACATCCCCCACGGGGGTGCACCCGCTCCCTCCCTCCCTCCCTCGCTCGCTCCGGAGCTGCGGGCGAGCAGCGCGGGCAGAGCCGCCCGCAGCCGCGCAGGGGCCGCGCTCGGGGCCGCGCTCGCGTTTCCCGGGAGAATCCCATCCCTGCCCATCCCTGCCCGGCCCTGCCCGGCCCGGCCCGCCCGGCAGGAAGCGCGGGGGGGCAGCGCCCACCCCATCCGCCGGGCGGCAGCGGGGGCGGGCGGTGGCGGCGCTTCCGCGGGTAAGCGGCTGCGCGGGCGCGGGGGAGCCGCGGGGCCGGGCCGGGAGGGAAGGAGGGCGCTGGGCCCGCGCCACGGGCGCGCTGCGCTCGCCGCCTCCCGCTGCGCGCCGTGTTTCTCTCTCCTCCCCCCCCCCCCCCCCCCAATAATTTTCTGCGGAAACAATAGCAAATATCAGCGTTTATTTGCGCAGGGGCCGCTGGCGGGGCGGGGCGGGGCGAGGGCGGCTCGGCCCGCACAATGGGGGCTTTGTTGGGCGCACAGGGCTCCTCTGTGCCGCGGCCGCCGCGCTCAGCCCCGCTCCCCCGTGCCTCCGCCGCGGCTCCGGGGCGGCAGAAAGCGCCGTCAGCTCGCAGGGAAAACGCCAGCCAGGGTTAAAGTTAGTGCTGACACCCCGCAGAGCGTGGTTAATCAGCGGGAGAAGCATCTCTGAGTGTGGCTGGCAGATGGGAAAGTCCCCGAGAGGTCTTGAGATCGCTGGTCGTGGGTTTGAGCACCGGCGGTGGTATCGGAAGGAGAAACTGTTAAATTGGGGTGCAGGGACTATCTGGAGGAGGGAAGAGGCTCCATGCCAGGCGTCCATCTCGTTTCGGTGGTGAGAAGTCAACATTTGAGCCTTTGGGAGCTCTCCGATTTCTTAATGAGATGAACATCTTGTTCCCTTGCTCCCAGCACACCATGGATACCACCGGCCACAGCGTCCTCCTCCTCCAGCAGCTGAACATGCAGCGGGAGTTTGGCTTTCTGTGTGACTGCACAGTTGCCATTGGAGATGTTTACTTCAAAGCCCACAGAGCGGTGCTCGCTGCTTTTTCAAACTATTTTAAGATGATATTTATTCATCAGACGAGGTAAGAACACAGAGCTCTCCTCCTATCCTTTTACCACCCTCAGCTTTCTGCTTTTTCCTCTTTCTGAAGGTATGAAAGTCTGAAAGAGGATAAATGGGGACATCAGGTGGCCTGAGATTATTTTCCTAACCCAGCACAGGCCTTGGCTCTCTAAACAATCCCAGACCAGAAAGCACTGCCCTTTAAAACCACTTTCTTAGTCAGCATATGGCAACATCAGACCCTGCATTTTGGAGATGAGGCATTTGTGTGACCAGATAAATAAAGCATATAAGTACCACCATGTTCCTGCAGTGAGAGCCTTGCAGATTTGGAATCCAGGGATATCCCGGTACCTCCTGCCCATGTGAAATATATCCAGTACTTTGCCTTGGGTTGTAGTCAAGCTTGCTGGGTCAGACTGTCATTTCTGGCAGGATCCACAGGCTTGAAACAATCAAGAAGCTGTGGCCTTATCACAGTTCTGTGCTTCAGACTCTTGGAGATAAGGGCTGAGACTGAGATAATCAATTCATTTCAAGCTGTTGTTCACATGCTTCACCTGGCCAGGTCAGGAGTGGTTCT
>WBNQ01006608.1:0-11506 GCA_013401375.1 Spizella passerina | reverse complement strand
AAAATAATATTTTGACCTTAACTGTATATTGGCAAATTAATAATTCCATTGAGTAAGTTTTATAAGAGTGTGAGAGGAATCCAGCTGTATTTTTGCAGCTCATATGAATCAATACTGACTCATGTTGCTGAGTAGCTCACACTGCCTGAAAGCAACTAACAAGTCCTTTGGACAGAAATCTGCATTGCAAGCTAATTGAGACATCAATGAGTTTAATCAAACAAATCCTAATAACATTACTCAGGCTTTGAACTTTTCAGATTGCCTGATGGAACCCTGGATGAGGGTGTAGCTGTGAGGGCCTACACTTAAATTACACAAATTTCATGTAAGGTTCTGTAACTGAAAGTATAGAAACCAAATTGCATTAGTGAAATCTGGACTAGATAATATCTCTTCTTCCCCTTCTGGAATTTCAAACTCCTTGTGATTCCTTATCTCAAAACAGAAGTGAACAGCTGGTGCTGGATGATGCTTTTTTCTATCAGATGATGGGAAAGGAAAAAACTTGACTCTAGATATAATAAAACTAATTCTATTTACAACAGACTAGCAATATTTATTTTTTTCATCCCTGGCATACTTGAAATATGTATTAAAACCTAAAATCNATCAGAATTACAAAACATCCAAACAAGCAGAAATCAGCATATAGCAAACACTTAGTAACAGCAGCAGTGGTAACAAGAGATAAAGCACAAATTACACTGAATACAGAAATAAGTCATCACTGACCTTCCAAATATCGGGTTGAGCTGCTTGGGTATGTAGTTCTCCCTGTCTTTGATTTCTGTGTTGCCCAGCCTCAGCACAATGTAGGGATCTGATTTCCCATCTGGATCAGCTGGGCTGAGGTTAAATGCCTGTTAAGAAGGAAAGTTGTGTCCTCAAGGAGTTTGCCTAAATACAGCAGGGTCCCTACACAGGACTGTGGTTTTCCTGCCTGGTCCTGGTGTTCTGGAAGCTCAGCGACTTTGTCTGCCTCATGCAATGTAAAATTTGGCCTGTGACATTCTAGGCTACTATGAAAAGATGATCTCGAGAGTTTGCAAAGCTGGAAATGTTGTCCCATCACTAAGATAGAAAAAGCTGAGCAGGAAAGGCAAGGCTAGAAGAAGCTGGGTGCACAAGTGCAGGTAGGATTCAGGAAAGATTAACCCACAGATATTGTTCCAGAGCCTTGAACAGTGCAAACCAACTCTTTATAGAATCACAGAATTAAAGAAAATTAATTAATGGAAAAGACTTCTAGGTCCTTATATTCATTCAGGACGTTAAAACTCTCTCTTCATATTTTGCTGCCACAGTCTCTCTGCATGCATTTTTTCTGTCTTAGATTACCTGCAACTCTCTTGTTTCTCTGAAACACCAGTTTCTTCTACCTATTTTACCTCTCACAGCTTTGTTTCTCATCCTGTGCTCTGTATTTCTACCTTTACTGAAAATTTATTCACTTGTAGAAGTTTCATAGTATGATACTCATAGGCCCTCAAAACTACACTACCATTTCCCCCTTACTGAGGTTTTGTTTAAATGTAATTTTTAACAACTCTACTCGTTAAGATTGGCTGCATTTGCATATTGTGGCTGGAACAGGTTATCTATACTATGTTAGTTTTGTATCCCGAGCTTTTAGTTTCAACAAGTAGAGTGATTCTCCAGTCTTGCAGAAATCTCCAGATTTATTGTGAGGAATATATGTAACATTTTCTGCTCTGAACACACATTTCTACACTATGAAACTTTGAAATATAACCAGGAAAAAGCCCAAACCCCATGGATGAGGATTTTCAGAAGCTTAAACAAAGACATTTACAGTAAACTGAGTTGAGAAGAAAAATCCAAGTTATTTCAAGGTTAAAAAAGCATTTGTCTACTTACTGCCACGATATAAACCCTGATGAGCACTTTGACAGGGTGGTTTGGGGGGATCCTGCAAGGGATGCGGGGCTGCCCTCCATCCAGCAAGCTCCCATCCTCAGCACTTGGGTATATGCAGAAGGAGCCCTGGAAATACATGGAATTTTATCTCCCTTGAAACCAGATCAATTGCAGTAAAAAACAACCCTTTGAATGGAAGACCATCACTCATGCAACTTATTTTGTGGTAGCCTTCACAGGGAACCCAAACTGCATTGCACCAAACATCACCTTTTAGCATGTCTGTTCTCTACAATATGGTACTATCATATTTAGATATTTACAAGGAGTATCTCTGCACCTATTTTAAACTAATACCTGTAGGTCTTCCAAATCTAGTTTTCTTATCATAAATATTTTAAAAATAATATTTTGACCTTAACTGTATATTGGCAAATTAATAATTCCATTGAGTAAGTTTTATAAGAGTGTGAGAGGAATCCAGCTGTATTTTTGCAGCTCATATGAATCAATACTGACTCATGTTGCTGAGTAGCTCACACTGCCTGAAAGCAACTAACAAGTCATTTGGACAGAAATCTGCATTGCAAGCTAATTGAGACATCAATTAATTTAATCAAACAAATCCTAATAACATTACTCAGGCTTTGAACTTTTCAGATTGCCTGATGGAACCCTGGATGAGGGTGTAGCTGTGAGGGCCTACACTTAAATTACACAAATTTCATGTAAGGTTCTGTAACTGAAAGTATAGAAACCAAATTGCATTAGTGAAATCTGGACTAGATAATATCTCTTCTTCCCCTTCTGGAATTTCAAACTCCTTGTGATTCCTTATCTCAAAACAGAAGTGAACAGCTGGTGCTGGATGATGCTTTTTTCTATCAGATGATGGGAAAGGAAAAAACTTGACTCTAGATATAATAAAACTAATTCTATTTACAACAGACTAGCAATATTTATTTTTTTCATCCCTGGCATACTTGAAATATGTATTAAAACCTAAAATCTCTAAATTATTACCCATTTAATTAACATTAGAACTTACCTTAAATTTTCCTATTATTCTGTCTTCAGCATCAGCATGAACTTCATCATTAGATTTTCCTCTGAAGAGCTGGAAAGTTTTCACCCAGTCCTCAAAGTTATTAAATTCACTCTCCAAATCTCCTTCATAAATCTTTGAAAATAGAAGAATGCTAAAATTTTGTGGTGCAGTGAATATATTTATAGCAGCTTTTTTTTATTAGAGAATGAATAGAAATTCATTTCGACCCCAAAATGCAGACTTTAATAAAAACCAAGGTTTTGCAAAAGTCCTTGAGGAAATAAGTTAATTCTCCATTTAAAACAGGACCAGTTTTGTCCTCAACCAAAGGCTTTCCCCAGCTACTGAAATAACATTAATGCAGCAGGAAGTGAATCTGGCGGGGCCAAAATGAACATTTGTAGCCACTGGTGTGAGTGAAAAATTGTGGATGTGCTGCTCTTGGCTTCTGTTTCCTTGCTGCATTGTGCCTTTGTTGAACTGACCCATTCTATTGTGTTAATGCATCAAAACTTGAGAGCAAAGCAGAAAATAATAAAGTGCTGCGGGGACAGAGCTTTAGGGTATCTCAAAAGACCAAATAATTTTTCAAAGAACATGTTTTTTCAATACTCTCCCCCAGTAATTTATCAAGCATTAAATGGAAGGGCCTATACTACTGGCATCTCTTAAAAAATGGAAAGAGCAGTTTCAAATTCCCCTTTATTCAGCCACAATCTAATCCAAACTGTTCTAATCTTTTCAAGCCTCTCATCTCTCCAGGCATTTTGCACAGCCCATATAGTTTTCTTTGAATTCCTTCTGTCATTAACCAACCAAATCTAAGCTGAGTATTATTTCCCATCAGGGAGGGAGCACTAGACATCACAGTAATGCTTTACACCTCTTTTTAAGGACATTCTTAATAGGCTGCAATATTTCTAACATGAAATTTGGGATTTCCAACTACAGTATTTTACATACAAACAACAAAACTGAATTTCACTGAAGTTTCTCTGGGTTTGTCTACACCAATAAATTCTATGTCTAAGACCAAGTGGGTCACACGTGGTCTCCTCTGTGTTCCATGTGCTGAAGGCCATTATCACTATAATTTAGTGTGTTTTATTAATTTCAAAGTGTCTGAAATATATGTAAGGAGGGTTTGCCAAACTCATCTGTGATGTCAAACTCTGGAGAGACAGTGAATAACAACAGCCTTACCTCAGCCTTACTTTTCTCTTACCTGCAGTGTTGCTAGGTTTGGAGTTTCCTTCTGCATCCTTTTCAATGTCTTATCCTTCTTCTTTTTGTCTGGCTCATCCTCTATGATCAATGCTATGTGGTCAGAAGTCTGCTTATCTGCAGAAATTCAATGACATTGTCTATGTTTTAGTGAGCAAAGTACATCAAATGCTTCACACAAGGATGCAAAATACATTTTTTAAAGATTTCTCCTTGCTTTTTCTCTATTTATTCCTCTACTGATGGACATAGGGATCCTCTCTTTCGCCACTGGTGCTCCCAGGCAGGGAGGTGGCAATTTGTGCTGTCTGTGGGTGCCAGTGCTCATAAAGAGCTTGCTGGGCCAAGTGTGATGGTGTCCTGTATGGCCCCCTCCCCAATGGCCACCTCCAGACCACCCCTCTCCTCCCTCTCTGACTCCTCCCCAGTGCAAATAAACAGATTTTATCAGCTTTCACATAAAATTCAAGGTTTATTTAAAATTGAAAACTGTTGTTTAGGCTGACAGCTACTTCTGGTATCAGGATGACCCAAGTCCTTCTCTGCTTAAAAATATCTCAAAATAGGGTTTATTCCACCTGGTGAAAGCCTGGAAGTGTGAGAAATGGGAGGAGGTACACCAGACTAAAGTCAGATTCCAAACACTGAGAGGGGATTTCCCAACAAAAAGAGGGTGAGCCCTAAAAGTTACAGTGAGATGGTTCAGTTCTTTGGCTGAAGTCTGAATTTTGAGTACACTTGACTTTCATTTTTTGGAGTAGTTCCTGTGTTTAACAGCACTAAATATTTAATGTCAGAATGTCTTAATGTATAATGCTTATCATCACAGGTGAAAATATGCAACAAAAATGATCAGAAGACAATTTACAATTTATTTGAATGACAGGAAATGCATGTTAACCCAACCCTGATTGTGAAGTTTTAACCTACCCATCATCTGATCAGCTGTAGAGGAAAGAACCCAGTACACCAACAGTACTCTGTTACCAGACATTAATTGTTGCCAGCAAAGTAGTAGAGAAGCAACACTAGAGACAATATTGGTGCAAAGTATTAGAAAAATGCAAATAATTTACTTACTGTCTTCAGGTTTTCCTTCACTGGAAAAAATTCCTTTTGCCTTTCAAAAGAAAAACATGATGGACAAATTCCTCAGTATGTGTGTAATACCGAAAAGGAATTATTCAGCAGTAAATCTACTTTTACAACATTGTTCATCTGTGAGAGGTTTGGGCATGCTGGGTGACTCACCTTTTGCATTTTGAGCACAGAAGCATAGTATTTTGACCACCAGTCAATGACATTTTCAGCTGATTCATCTGCAATGGTTCTTTTTCTCCTCTTTGTTGACCGTCGGATGGATTTTTTAATCTCCTACCAAACGATGGCAAAAGCACTAGAACTGATTAAAACTGATCACCTGACTCATGGTATTAAGCATGAACAGCTCTATACACAGAAAATTTCAGCCTCAAAGAGTTAAATAAAATGCAATATGATTTGCTGTCTCTGTCTATTATCCAGGACATTTCATCATGATCTCTGTATTATTAAAGCTGCCTCTATTTTCTAGTGACTATGCCATGACTTTTAAGATTGGAGACATTGCCACAAGAGCAATCCATACAACAGTCAAATCTACACAGATAATAAATATTGATGTTTCAAGGGATGCAAACATTCAGATACAAATTTGCTTCTCCCACTGGAATCTGCCAGAATTTTAAGAACCTATTAGTGGAAGTAATGAAATTCTGTGGGGTCAAAGCTGCATTGTTAATTAGCTCTTTTGAGGGCCAGCAGGATAATGTGGGTGTCAACATCAATAGCCAAAATCTCTAAACCTGGGGTCAACAGGTTACCACTTCTTAAGGAAGGGCTGAAGTCTGCAAGACTGCAGGAGGGAGTAGCTGATGCCTTCAGCTGTACCCACCTTGTGCTTCTTCTCTTTCCCTGGCTCAGAGGCAGAGTGCTCTGGCTCAGTGACAGGAGGTGCTGTGAGGGGTGGGTCTGGCTCTACCACTGTCCATTTACCCTGCTCCACCTCAGCATAGATGCCATCAGCTAAAACTGGATCTTCCTGAGATAGTTCAGCAGGCTGAGATGATTCAGGGGAAGCTGAAATTGAAGCTTTGCAAGTTAGGCAAGATTTTGCAGAAATACTGTCATAGCATTTGATGATCATAAAATAAACATGTGATTAAGGGTTTGATCCTATGCTCAACACAATAAAGCACACTTCTAAGTGTAAACCTCTAAGAAGGTCCTTTATCTTTTTATCTGGGGTCAGAATTGAACACTTACCTTTCTCAGTTTCTGCAATGTCTACTCTGTTAGGTGCAGCTTGAAGACCTAATGGGGTTTTACATAGGAATTGCTTAAGACAGTTGATGGTATGTGTTCCAACAAGAGTACTCCTCCCAAATGCTCTCCAGTCAACCACACAGATGCTTAGTGGTGGATGCAAGAGCTCATTTTCAGGCAGCTCCTAGTGCAGGGGACAGACAGCAGCATGAGAGAATTGCTAGAGAACATAGAATATTTCTAGAATATTTCTCATGCACAGCAATAAAGCTTCTATTCTTCCCTCCTTCCCTCCCTTCCTTCTCCTCCTTAGCAATGAACATATTCATAATGCAAAATGCATTAAGCATAGGCAATATGATTTTGATTTTCTGCAAAATACAGAGAAAACTCTGTTCTTTAAAGTACAGAGTGGACTGTCCAGACTGTGCTGCTGGGATAAATCCCATGCTCTCATATTGAAACGTCCCTTGTTAGAATAAACTGGCAGAATCAGGAGCGTTCAGAAGGATGGAATGCAGTGTTGGAAGTTGTGAGTCCTAATTCCACTGCAGCTTTGTTGAAGGCTATCTGCCCTATCTGCCTCAGTTGGCCCAACAACGAGATGTGGGCCCTGGGTGGTTACATGCCTTATAGGATGAACTACCAAGAGGAAAACAGCGCTTAGGACAGTACAATAGGAGCTAAAAATACAGTAGGAACTGTACTTCAGTACCCATGGTATTGTTTTGATATACTTTTCTCAAGAGGAAATTGAACAGACTGTTTTATTCTGCTGGTGACTGTGCCAGCTCCTGTAACCCAACATTACTTTCCAGTTCATAAAAGCAGGTGCGACAATGTAAGAAGATCCTGAGCTCAAAAGCCAGAAATTATCAATTCCCTTAATAACCCAGTAACATACAAAGGAAAGTTGCAAGAATGGAAAGAAAACAAAGGAAACTGAACACTACCCAGCAAAATTAGAAAGGAGGAGGAAAAATAAAAATATATTTCTGTTAGCTGCCCACATGTTCCAACCTATCAGTTAAAATCTGATTGCAACACATTTTCTTATCTACTTGGGACTTAACATTCAAAACATCATCTTCTTTCATCATATGATTGTAGCAAAAGTCTTTTAAAGCATTTTCAAATCAGTAGCTTTTGCACAAGAGCTGCCATCCCTTAGTATTTAATCAAGACACAGAAGAAATTATTTGACAAGAAAGGAAGATAATGATAATTAACACCTCATCTGACCAGAGAACAGACAGGCAAGGGGCAGCATGCTGTACACACCACTTCAAACCAGTCTGCCAGGCCAGTGAAATTGGGATTTTTCTTGTAGCTCTGTATGACAGAGGACTTGACTCCTTTCCCTGCACACTCGATGAGAACCTGGGGCCGATCCACGGACAGGAGCTGAACTTTCTTCAGCTCTCGAACGCCCCAGAACAGCACCTGTGGTGTGCAGAGAGAAACAGACAGAAACAAACTCTGTCAGCCTGCAGAAACCCTGGCTTGCCATGGCAAATGGACTGACAGCAGCTGTGTGAAAGCTGCAGAATGAGTGGCAGTGAGCAGTGAGGCTGGGCAGCATCAAGCATTGCAGTGAGAGGAAAAGTTGCCACTTCTCCCAGCTTTCTAATATCAGCTACTTTGGACACAAACTGTACAAGATTAGGGCAGGGAAGGTGTGGGCATTGGTACACAGGCAGAAGGCATTGTTTGGCTGAAGTCAGGGACAAAGCCTGTGAGGCAGCTGATGCCAAACTGCAGCTCCAGGGGTGCCATTTGCAAGGGGAAGCTCTCCATCTCCTGTGGACACTTCCTTGGCTGCACAGAGCTGGATCCACCAGCCTTGCTCTGCCACAAGAGAAGTCCCAGCAGGTCAGTACTGAGACACAACCCCACTGTTCCCCTCGGTGGAAGCACAGCCTTGCATGACCTCATATGCTATTTCCATGTGAATCATATTGATCAAGACTGTAAAATCTTCACTTACTGTTACAGTTCAACAAGAGAATAAAAGGAGATGAGGCTGGTAAAGGGAAATAGTCAAAGTATCTCACCTCCACTCTGTATTTGCTTAAAACAGGCCGTATGTTAGCTGGGACTGGGTAAATCTGGCCAATATCTGGTGGATCCAGTGGGGGAAGTCTGTCTGGATCTGACTCAGGAATCTGAAAATGAAGCAGTTGTAACTCAGGGTGGTTTTTGAACGAATAAAACCAGTATTGGAAGTATCTGTTGATAGTGGCACATAGAACACACCAATTCAATCCCTTTTATAAGACAAGCTGCAGAGCAGAAGTGTTGTGCTACGAAAGAAATGTGACTTGAAATTCTCCTTCTCATGCTGTGATGCTAAAAAACATGGCAGAAAAAGTATTCAATAGATTGGGTTTATGTGCCTTTCTGAAAAAAAAAGGTTCCTTTTGCCTAGTAGGACATAGTTTGCCCTCAAGACATGCATGTACTGAAGCATGGTAATTCTACCTACTAAAAATGGAAAGCATGGTAATTCTGTTTAACAAAAATCCAGAGTAAAACTGCTTAGAAGGCTTCCACATGAAGATTCTAGATGTGATCCTTTCTGCACCTTGTGACTCAGCAGGAAAGCTTCTGTAATGAACTTTGTCTGAAGCACTCACTCTATCCTCTCTGTGACGCCACCATTATGAGGAAATATTCCATGTGGTGTTAGATTTCTGGCTTTCACCAGACATAAATAACTATCATTATTAAAAGCCTGTTTTATCAGTAAGACATGTTATGACATTCCACATTTTTCCCATTTCAGATTTCAGAATAAACTGTTGTAGGTTTTCAGCAGTTAATTTACCTTTAACTGATGGCTCTGCAAATTTCAGTGAAATTGCCTGAAATCCTGGCATGATAGACCCCAGTCCTGCATCTACCAGGACTGAATTTTCCTTTTGTCTGGCAGCTGGAAACCATGTAATATTTCTTTTAATATAGTAGGGGTATCTAAAAACTCAACCTCCCTAATCCAATCCTTATTATTCATCATTTCATTTCCCTAAGAGTGAAAGCACTATGGGAGCTTCAAGGCTGGTAGGCAGGGCAGTGTGCTACTCCAAACAGCAGCTCATTGCAATGGCAGTGAGATTGTCACAGTTTCTCAGGGCAGAGCAGGGTTTAGGGCAGGGCAAGTGACAGGCAAAGGAGGCTGACAGCCTGTGAAGGGCTGGCAGTGGTGTGTGTGTGGGCAGTGGCCCCTGACAAGGTGGAAAGGGTGACAGGAATTGCATGGGGACTGTGAGGCCCAATGGCTCATAGTTCCTATTAATTCAAGATGGTCACAGACTCTGATGCCATGGCAGCTTTTGTGAGCCCCAGGGTGTCAAAGAGTAATTGTTGAGAAAGTCAAATTTACCTCCAGAAGCTCAAATGTGGCAAGAAGGTCTCCTCCTGAAAGACTTCCACAGTGCACTGGGTGGTAACAAAGTTTTGGTGGTTCATAGTTTTGATGGGTAAGTCTCACCACAGGGGCAGCCACTGTAGACCCAATATATTCTGCCTTACCCTAAGTAAAGAAGAATACAGGGGTAAAATGCATTTGGATTTCACAATAGTTATAGAAGCTGTGACAGCGCAGAGCTTAGTATTTATGAAAAAAAAAAACCTTCTGAAGGAAAGTCCAAGGTAAGATGCAAGGCAGCTATGAAGAGGAAGAGCTGAGCACTTATTAGCTCTTCAGTGTATCCAAAATTTCTGAGGTCTGTATTTATCAGTGAGACTGCATCAGAGTGTGCATGGTCTTGACCCAGATTTAGGTACAATATTTACAGCAGAGTTCAAGGGGCCTGGGGGCAAGATGCTTCTGATTTCTGTAAGCTGGCCTTTGGGAGCAAGATTCACTTGGGGAAAATAAAAGGTCACATCTTTGCAAAGTCATGTAGTGAATCTCAGGGCTGTTCTCAGATGTTAAACTGCAAACCACAGTAGCACTGAGCTCTGTACAGCAAGGTGATCCATTTAAAGCCTATTCAGTGACTCAGCTTTGCTTTCATGCTTGCAGTAGGATGTAAAACCCCAGGTTTTTAATGAGAAGAGCTCTGAGTTTACCACTGCATCATCATCATACAGCTCGATGACAATCTCCGGTGGGAACTGGGCGATCTCCTCTTTGTCACCATGAAGCACAATGTTGTTGAAAAGCAGGGTCTGGTTCCAGGTGGGGGACAATGTCTGAGAAATGATCTAATGGAAGAGAGGAATTGTTTAATGAGCTGTTTGGTTGAGTACCCTTCAGCAGGACGTGCTCATCTGCTGGTGACCTCCTTTTCCACAGCCTGAGCATTGCCATGGCTGAGACACCACACTTTTCAGCAGGAGAATATGAATCTCTCACTGTGAGGCTGGCACCTCCAATTTCTCCATTTCCCTCTCTGCCTCACAAATCCCTAAAAGCATATCAATACACGACAACCAGTCTGTGTAGACAAACTTCAGTATTAAAGTTAGAGGGAAGCTGTTGGTTCAGGAGAGCAGGCTCATGCCAAGTGCTATTAAAATAAAGCTTTGTCACCAACTGAGGCCAGTTTTCACTTCTCCAGGGCACATTTTTTCAATCTTATTTTTTAGTTCTGTGTAACAACAGCTAACACTTTATGAAAAAGAAAGAAGATATTTTCATGAATCACTCATAAGAAATCAGAAGTTTTTAATTTGTTGTAATTTGAATTACATGGATGCTTATAGCATTTCATCAGAGAGAATGTTTTAACTGTCTATGCAGAAATTACATTTAACAAAGATAACAGTTAAAGAGGAAAAATGTGCCAACTGCAAAATTACTCATAACCTGCTCTTATTATTTTGAATGGAAATAAGGTTCCTTACCATTTATTGGCTCTGAAACTCTTATGAAAACATGCAAGTTATCAGCCGCAATATTTTATTCAGGCAGTGAATAAACTTAACACTTCTGTGCCTATAAACACCTATTTTTCTGGTGCCAAATTCTACTTTCCAGAATCTGGTGCATCTAGACACTAATTTAATTTGATTCATTCACCATCTTCTATTAGAAGTTAAAAT
>WBNQ01006607.1:0-12396 GCA_013401375.1 Spizella passerina | reverse complement strand
ATGGAATAGTTTGGTTTGGAAGGAAGTTTAAGTTTGGCCACTTTCATTGTGCTTGCCTGTTTGTGTTATAGTGGGTAAATCTGCCTGGTCCTGGAATCCAGCCCCTGACTGACTGTGCTATTCATACTGTGAATGGTGAAAATAGGGGTTAGAGTGAAGGCTTGAATGACAAAGTGTTTTAGGTAGCTGCTTCTTACAGATCATTTTTGTATCAGCCCTTACAGCCCCTTAGCAATTAGCCATGGCATCCAACTGAGACCTGATAATGAAATGTTTGAGGATCTAATCTCATTACAGAGCAAACCTAAATACACTAATGTAAATGTCTAAGGAAGGCTTCAAAGTAGCAAAAGTGGGGTTTTGTCCCTAAATTCCATGGACACTGATGTGCAGTCAGATAGAGTTGAGAGCTACTCAGGAAGCTGCTGTTTACTACCTGCCATCCAGAATTGACTAAGCCATAGGAGCTGTGGGTAGGTGCCTCTGGACATGTCATTTACTCTCCTAGTAAGCACAGTCCTTCTTAAGGAGGAAGTTTGCTGGTAGATTGGGAATGGAGACTCAAATGAATGCTCTGCCTCCATGCCAAAATAGCTTATTACCACCCAGAGCAATCTTGCAAGAAGTCATGCCATGTGGACACGAGGATCATTTTCTTAAGAAAAAAAAATTTGTAAAATCTGCCTCTTAAATTAACCTTGAAATCCTCACCTGTTTCATCTCACGACAGTAAATTCACAGGAAAACATGCATAAACATAGTCAAATATCATAAAAGCAAGAGTATTAAAATAATGTTATTTATTTTTCTAACAAAGTTTCCTTTGTATGTTACATCATTTGTATTTTTTAAGTGGAAATTTGCTCTCTGTGGCTGTCTTCAAACAACCCAGTGCCCAATGAAGCGCAGACCCATGTTTACTATTTGTCCTTGTTTTTTAAAGGAGGTGTCATTTCAAAGGCTAGACAAATTATTGCTGTGATTAATCAAGGCTTCTTAGCCTTTGAAGAATGGACAGCATAGCAGTGTGACTCAAGGGTCAGCCCCAGCAAAAATTTAAAAGACAAGAAAGCAGAAATTACAGATATATGTACATACATACATACTTATATATATATAGGCCAGTATTACTTTAACTGAGACAATGAGAGCTGCAGTCAACATATATTGCATTTCCTCTAAAGCAGCAGGGTAACAATATAAAATAAAAAAAAAAAAAGAAAGAAACCCCAGTCAGATATGCTGAGGCAATAACAAGTGGGAGGAAATAACACTGTGTTAAGCTTATATTTGATAGATATAAAACCTGAAAATGCTGTGCTGCACCTGAGGTATGCTGTGCAGGGTAATTGAAATGAATCTTGGGCTGCCTTGAAGGATATTTAGCAGCTGTTCCTGTTTATCTTTCAGCTTCAGAATGGTATTAAAAGCATTTTTTATACTTTCCTGAGAAGATAAATTCTGGCAACTTTGTCTTTAAAATGTGCAATTTTCTGTCACACGCACTAAATACAAGAAATTGGAGAATGACTTCTGTGTTAAGTATTACAGACCTCCAGCATACCATGAAAGAAACTCAGGTGGTGTGGGACACTTGGCAAAATTATGTCAGAAGCAATGAAACTCTCAGGATCGTTAATGTCTCCTTCTTACAAAAGCAATGAATCTGGTCTGCAGCTGAGGTATAAAAAACAAAGATGAAACCAAAATAATGCAATTCCAGCTTGGAAAGATCAAAAGAGTAGTTTATGTGTCAACTAGAGACTATCTCACAATTTATCTTTATATGGCTCCTTCCAACAGAATGTTGCAAAACATTTTATAGGGATGGCTGAAAGCAAAAAGCAGGCATTAACACAAGCTTTAAAAGAAATTAAGCTGTGGTTATGTGGCTTTGTTCCTAACTGGAGTTTAGATGCCACAGATGTATTTTTTGGCTCTGTTCTACAGCTCCTGTGGGATTTGGGGTGAATCACTCTCCTTCCACATTACTTCTTTGTCTTTTAAATTGAATTCTGCCTTCTCTTATGATTCCCCCACCTTATCTCTCTGGTTTATGAGTGATCCAGCCTGGAAACTACCTGGAAAATGTAAATACTGTGCATGCAAGACTGAGATTCCAATCCATATGCTACACTGTAGTCATAATTACTGTAGTAAGAGACTCATGATTTTTGAGCAGTGGAGGATGTGTCGCTGGGGAAAAGGAACATAAACATACAGCAAATTATTCAAAGGATTTAGAGGGTACTGAATGGACTTTGGATTAGGCTTCAAAACTTACTGAGAAATATACTGCTGCTGAGAGTCAGTAACAAGACAGACAACAGTGAGAGACATTGAAATGAAGGGAAAATACAAACTGTAAACTGGTGGAAGAGAAATATAAAGTATTGCATGCAAAAGCAACAACTTGGTGCTCTTCATATTGTGCAAGAGGGATGGACTACAAACAGGAGAAATGTATTACAATAGTGGGGCTGAAAAAGTTGTAGACAATAAGAATATAAAAATTTTATGGGATTTTTTTCACTCTTCTTGAAATATAAGCCAAAAGAACAGATTTGGCAGTTGTAGAAAAGGAGAAAGAACAATATTTTCCTGTGAACTTTTACACACAGTGAGAATGTTCCTCTAAATGAAAGAAAAATTGAAAAATAGGATCACTGACAGCAAATCTACAGTCAATGGCTCTGAAAATTGCAAAACCATTTACTGGAGGTGAAGTGGGATTTCCTGTCAGGAAATATTAAAACTGTACCATGTAAACTGGGAACTGATGACTGTGGGTATTTCAACAATACTCACCAGCACCTCTAAAATCTGAGAAAACTGGCAATATTCCACGTTTGTCAGTCCTTCATATAGATTACAACTGCACTAACAAGTGGTAATGCTCCTCCACTCCCTATCTGCTGCCAAGATTGACAGCTGTGGAGGGAATTAATAGTGATTATGATGATAATGAAAGGGATTAATGAACTTGGAGGTGTTTTGGAAAACAGGGATGAAGAGAATTTAAAAAAATGTATTGTCATGGATAAGGATAAAACAACTGTAGATACAGATGACTATCTTCAGGAGAAGAGGGAATCAGCATTAGCATTTTTGTTAAGGTATGATTTCCGATGCCTAAGGAATGTCTAGTGCAAAAGATTGCACTGGGTTTTCATGTCCAGGTTTTGGTAGCAGGGTGGCAACAGAGGTGGCTTCTGAGAGAAGCTGCCAGCAGCTTCCCTCAGGTTCAACAGGGCCAATGCCAGCTGGCTCCAGGACGGACATGCCCTGTGGTCCAAGGCCACCAGTGATGGCGGCAGTGCCTCTGGTGTAACAGATTTAAGAATAGGGAAAAGTTACTGTGCAACTTTAGCCAGGGAGAGGAGTGACAATCCCTGAGAGCATCAGCTCTGCAGGCATCAAAGTCAGGGAAGAAGGAGGGGGAGGAGGTGCCCCAAGTGCTGAAGCAGAGATTCCCTTGCAGCCTGGGGTAAAACCATGGTGAGACAGTTGTGCCCCTGCAGCCCCTGAAAGGTTCATGGTGTAGCAGAGATCCCAGAGGACCTGCTGCCCCTGGGGGACCTCATGCTGGAGCAGGTTAAGATTGTGAGGACTCCTCTCCCTGAGGAGGAAGGAGCAGCAGAGACAACACATGATGAACTGACTGTAGTCCCCATTTCCTGCTCCCGTGAGAGTGAGGAGGAGGAGAAACTTGGGAGGGAAGTTGAGAAGAAGGGAAGGGTGGGGGAAAGTGTTTTAAAATTTGCATTTATTTCTCATTGCCCTATTCTGATTTGATCAGTAATAAAATGTTTTTTCCCCAGTTCAGGTCACCTTTGCCCATGATGGTAACTGGTGAGTGATCTCTCCCTCTCCTTATCTCGATCCAGGAGCCTTTTGTTACATTTCCTTTCCCTTAGTCACACGAGGAGGGGGGTTAGAGCAGCTTTGCTGAGCACCTGGCAAACAGCCAAAGTCACCCACAAGGGTCTTCAGGAAACACAGGACGTTAGTATGTTTTGCTTCTCTGTATTGTGGTGATTACTACATAAACTGTGCCTGTCTAATAGATTTAAATCTAGGATTTCCCAAATAGTGGCTTTCCTTGTTATTGTGAAGAGATGCTATTAATCAGGTGAGCTCCAGTGCTTTGCAGCTTTCACAAGTCTAGCACACACCAAAGAGTACTGTCATACACCTTTTTAATTAAAAAAAAAATGGACCCTGATGTTGCCAAGAATTAAAATCCTGAATACTTTCTTATGTAAAATTTAATCTAAGAAACTATTTAATGAAGAGGTCATATTTTGAGACATTTTGTGGCTGTGTCACCACAGTCCACAGTCCACAGTACTCCAAATAATTATTTGCCAAGCAAATTAAAGTAAGATGTGGCATCAACACACAGCACCTGTCCGACAACGCTTCCACAGGCCATAGATGTGGATGGTCTAAGAAAGAGTAAATTGTCATCTCTAGATTCACTCAAGTGAAGCCAAGGCAGCTGGACCAGTCTGGTTATTTGGCTTTTTCACTGACTTTCACTGACTTTGGAACAATTTGCAAGTCCACTAACTTACCAAGTTTTCTCAACAGATCTGGTAAATTGAACTGTCTGGCCNGCCACAGCTGCCTCCAAAATAAAATCTATCACTTGAACAAAACATACTGGGACGGTCTGGTATCTCAATTTCCAGTTGTGTTACCATGGTTTCTATACAAAGTCTGGAGAGAACAACAAGTATATTCTTTGCGATGATGAATAAAAGGAATATTTGAAATAGGATAATAAAATCATGGGTGACCTGTCAGAGTCCATTGTGACAGCTACAAGTAACTACTTATATTTGCCTCTGAAACAATCTAAATGGACAGAAGGTAAATCAATATATTCTAAACATACAGTCTAGCTATTGAGTTTCCCCTGCCTTCCTGTTTTATTTTCCTGAAGTATAAAAATGATTTGGAGAAACACGAGAGTAAGCCCGTTAATGCAAAACATTTTGCAGTTCTTGGAACTCCTGTAAAGTGAGGCTGGAAAACCAGTGCTGGGTGACACTGTACATTTCAGTCAACAGAATGGCCTCAGCATTGTTTTAATTGCAGCTGAAACTCAGCTGATATTAGTCATGGCTGACATGTTATATTTATTTAAAGAGCTTTACACTGACAGAGTTTGGAAGTAGGCTGGAAAGATCCTGGAGGTAAATCTGAATTGCAGTTTCAGTTTCAAGCTCTATCCAAACACATTTGACTCAAATAATCTAAGTCAGGAAACTCTATCAAGCCCTTGCAAAACTTTGCATGTAGAGACTATGAGGTAAAATTTTTATGTCCTTGTGTATACTGGAAAATAAACTCAAAATTAGACATGTTAGTCCTCAGTAAACTAATAAAAATACCTGTCTTACATGTAGAAAGTAACAAGACTTTCAGCTCTACATGTAAATGCCAAGTAACTGATTTCAATACACATGTCCACATACAGGATATGAAGGTATACTATAACATGGCTGGTTGTACATAACCTGAGCACTTGAATGACCCATATACCATTACACTAATTTAAATGCAATTTTAAAAAGTTTCCTTTGGAACAGCTGGCCTGCAGATAACAGCTCATGGCAGTGAGCTGCTCTAGTTATCTACTGCTATTGAAAGGAGCCTTTCTTCCTATGACTTTCTCTATTTCTACTCATTTTCTTGAGCTGACTACAGGGGACCTGTCCCCAGAGATGAATAAACTTGTTGATCTGGACAGAAAAATTATTCCATTTTCTTTTCTGCTGGTTTAGTTCTCTGTTGGCTTGTTGAACTGAGCTCAACACTTGAGCACAAACACAGCATCTGAGCAAAGGTAAGTAGAGAAGACTTGATAAAAGGGAAAAGGTGGAACTTCATTCTTTTCAGAGGGAGCTGCACTCAGTGTGATTTTTATATGGTTTCTGGACCATTTGCTTATGGCACTGTGGAAATTCCTAATGAAAAGAAGTATTGTAGTAAATTAATTTTAGTTAAAAAAGACAGAAGCCCAGATGAATGAAAGCATCGTGATAACANAGCAGCTTTGCTGAGCACCTGGCAAACAGCCAAAGTCACCCACAAGGGTCTTCAGGAAACACAGGACGTTAGTATGTTTTGCTTCTCTGTATTGTGGTGATTACTACATAAACTGTGCCTGTCTAATAGATTTAAATCTAGGATTTCCCAAATAGTGGCTTTCCTTGTTATTGTGAAGAGATGCTATTAATCAGGTGAGCTCCAGTGCTTTGCAGCTTTCACAAGTCTAGCACACACCAAAGAGTACTGTCATACACCTTTTTAATTAAAAAAAAAATGGACCCTGATGTTGCCAAGAATTAAAATCCTGAATACTTTCTTATGTAAAATTTAATCTAAGAAACTATTTAATGAAGAGGTCATATTTTGAGACATTTTGTGGCTGTGTCACCACAGTCCACAGTCCACAGTACTCCAAATAATTATTTGCCAAGCAAATTAAAGTAAGATGTGGCATCAACACACAGCACCTGTCCGACAACGCTTCCACAGGCCATAGATGTGGATGGTCTAAGAAAGAGTAAATTGTCATCTCTAGATTCACTCAAGTGAAGCCAAGGCAGCTGGACCAGTCTGGTTATTTGGCTTTTTCACTGACTTTCACTGACTTTGGAACAATTTGCAAGTCCACTAACTTACCAAGTTTTCTCAACAGATCTGGTAAATTGAACTGTCTGGCCAACTTGTCCTCATTTAATAAGTTTTAAGATAACTCAATCTATAGCTACAGTAGAATCTGCTGACGCAGAAACCTTTCCCAAGCTGATTGTGGTGATTCTGACATAAAAAACCACAGTTCTTTCTCTTTGTCTCTTCCACCTCTGTGATTTTTTCCAATTTTTTGTTATTCCAAACCAAACAACAATTTTTTTTTAATTTTACATCTCTTAAATTCTTCCAATAAGAATTTACTCCTACTTGGCAGTAATTTCTAAAGACTATTTTTTTCTTCTTTTAAGCCTAGTAAGAAAGGACAAGGACCCTAAGGTTATTATATACTAATGAGACAGATCCAGAGATATGACTGAAATGAGACCCAGTGTGCCACAGCTGCCTCCAAAATAAAATCTATCACTTGAACAAAACACACTGGGACGGTCTGGTATCTCAATTTCCAGTTGTGTTACCATGGTTTCTATACAAAGTCTGGAGAGAACAACAAGTATATTCTTTGCGATGATGAATAAAAGGAATATTTGAAATAGGATAATAAAATCATGGGTGACCTGTCAGAGTCCATTGTGACAGCTACAAGTAACTACTTATATTTGCCTCTGAAACAATCTAAATGGACAGAAGGTAAATCAATATATTCTAAACATACAGTCTAGCTATTGAGTTTCCCCTGCCTTCCTGTTTTATTTTCCTGAAGTATAAAAATGATTTGGAGAAACACGAGAGTAAGCCCGTTAATGCAAAACATTTTGCAGTTCTTGGAACTCCTGTAAAGTGAGGCTGGAAAACCAGTGCTGGGTGACACTGTACATTTCAGTCAACAGAATGGCCTCAGCATTGTTTTAATTGCAGCTGAAACTCAGCTGATATTAGTCATGGCTGACATGTTATATTTATTTAAAGAGCTTTACACTGACAGAGTTTGGAAGTAGGCTGGAAAGATCCTGGAGGTAAATCTGAATTGCAGTTTCAGTTTCAAGCTCTATCCAAACACATTTGACTCAAATAATCTAAGTCAGGAAACTCTATCAAGCCCTTGCAAAACTTTGCATGTAGAGACTATGAGGTAAAATTTTTATGTCCTTGTGTATACTGGAAAATAAACTCAAAATTAGACATGTTAGTCCTCAGTAAACTAATAAAAATACCTGTCTTACATGTAGAAAGTAACAAGACTTTCAGCTCTACATGTAAATGCCAAGTAACTGATTTCAATACACATGTCCACATACAGGATATGAAGGTATACTATAACATGGCTGGTTGTACATAACCTGAGCACTTGAATGACCCATATACCATTACACTAATTTAAATGCAATTTTAAAAAGTTTCCTTTGGAACAGCTGGCCTGCAGATAACAGCTCATGGCAGTGAGCTGCTCTAGTTATCTACTGCTATTGAAAGGAGCCTTTCTTCCTATGACTTTCTCTATTTCTACTCATTTTCTTGAGCTGACTACAGGGGACCTGTCCCCAGAGATGAATAAACTTGTTGATCTGGACAGAAAAATTATTCCATTTTCTTTTCTGCTGGTTTAGTTCTCTGTTGGCTTGTTGAACTGAGCTCAACACTTGAGCACAAACACAGCATCTGAGCAAAGGTAAGTAGAGAAGACTTGATAAAAGGGAAAAGGTGGAACTTCATTCTTTTCAGAGGGAGCTGCACTCAGTGTGATTTTTATATGGTTTCTGGACCATTTGCTTATGGCACTGTGGAAATTCCTAATGAAAAGAAGTATTGTAGTAAATTAATTTTAGTTAAAAAAGACAGAAGCCCAGATGAATGAAAGCATCGTGATAACACCAGCAAGGAAGTATTCTATAAAGTGGCTTGATGACTTACCTTAAAGGAGATTTCATACTGCTCTCCTCCCCATATTTCTAATCCTGGATCATAGCCTCCCAGCTCCCAAAACCATTTCCGGTTAACGGCAAACAGACCTCCAGCCATTACAGGAGACCTGAAGGATGAATAAAGCAACACAAACAATAATGAAGATGTTTGGCCCATGCGTGTGTGTGTGCCCTCTGGGTGTGTTTGAATTGTGAAGCTATGAAAGGCATAGATAAACATAGATGATAGTAGTGCAACCAACAATATTTACCTTTATTCATCCAAAGAGGGGCTCTAGATGAGAAACAGGCAATGTGGTAGATCTAGGGAATGGTAGACAGTCATGCACAAACTCCTTTTTTTAAAAAGATCCCAACAAAACCAAGCCCAAAAAACTAATAGCCTCCCCAAAAGTTCTGTTTATTGCTAAGTAACAGAGAAAGAAAGGGACTCTGGAAAACTGCCAAAGTACTTAATGAATCTCAGTACTCCATGTGAAGTAATGTGCATTTGAAAGTGAGCAAAAGTTTTCAATTAATTTCAGTCTCATATGTGCTGGCTAGAGAAAGGCAGAAAGGTGAAAGAGGATGGCTGAAGAGAAGCTGCTGGGAGTTAAACATCTGCTTTCCTAAACATTTAGAACTCCTCAAATGTGTCTCACAGTGGTAATGTGACTTCTAGGCAAATAATTTGCTATGCTTCCCATGTTTCCATTTATTCCATTAATAATTATGTGACATTTTCTTAAATTGACTCAGTCTTTTCCACAGACAATATAGAAAACAGATGAGATATTTAAAGTTATTGTTAGAGAATAACGACAAAAACATATTGCAAATTTATTAGCAGGAAGTTTGTACTGGAAAACAAGCATTTTCTCTTTTTATTTTCTTTCAGTACCAAGAAGACCACCTTTCTAATGCAGTAGATACAGTGACAGCTTTCAGAGTTCAAATGTTGCTCTTCAACTTATTCCTTGAAGTTGTGGTGGAAGGGGAATACAAGGACATCTATGCTGAACAGGAGGGAAACAACACACTTAAGAAAGTCCAACCCAACTATGCAATTCCATCAATGCAGATCAACACTAGCCTTATGAGTTGTACAGCAAGAGGCCAGAAGGAACACATTCATACTGATAGCTGGTCAGAGAAGGAAGAAAAGACAAAGCCACAGGAGACCTGGATGGCTTCCAGGCAATGTTTCCTTAGCAGAGAGCCAACGTGAAACTGGGTCCTGTGCCCTCTGTCTTGTAGTAATAAAGCCCCAAGGGAAAATTATTCCATCCTGGGGCATTTTGTTTTGAATTGCTGCTGGTGGTTTGTTTGGAGCTATGGGAGCTGATGGTATCATCCTGGAAAATAAAAACTTCTCCCTTTGCCACTGGTTTAGGATTTGGCAGTGAACTTGGGACTGGTAAATATTTCAGGAATCCATGCCTAAGTTAGAAGTTTACTGAAGAGGACATCATGTTAATGGAAAATTCTGCCATATTTTCTTTGCCTTAACACTTTTTTAGGCTGCTGTCTTTTATCTAAGGCAGTAGAGACGATAAAATAGCAAGCAAACAGCTGAGTGATCTCTGCCACCATCAGGCAGCCAGTGAACCCCACACATGAATGTTAGAAAATTATCCCCTCATTTGCATTGATGGTAATGAGAAACATTATGGATAATTTTACTTTCACTTCTATATGGTAGCTTAAAAAAAATTAAACTACCCGTTTTCATGACTCTTACAGACTAATTTCATTTTCCTTTGGAGATTACTTTTTTAAAAGCACATGGAAACTTTGAGAAACAATGCTTTGTGAAAAAAAATCCAAACNCAAAGTAAATCTAATTACAACATGTCCTTTTTGACTCCAGGTTTTAAATGATCAAAACATAATGTCCTTTTATAAAGGACTTACAATGAGAATGCTTATAACTAAATTGCTACTGACAGAAGAAATGTAGTCCCAGAAATCACTGGGAAAATGCAGGATTTCTCTACTTCTCGTAGATACAATATCTTTCCTAAGCATTTCCCTCAGTAGAGTGAATGGCCTATAAAAAAGGCAATTGCCACAGGTAAATCAGATGGAAGATAAAAAAATCAGAGACTTAAAAGTCCAAAATAATTGGCAAGTACTTACAAATTATATTTGAATAGATAGATTTTTCCAGTGATAAATCCTGAGTAACGAAACCCCTTGTTCTTTAGACGTGAAAGTTCAGAACATTTCTGCAATTAACAAAACTACCTAATGACTGGAACTGTAGCAAACCCATAATTTTTACAATTCCTTAAAAAAAGGTGAAGAAATTGAATGTAATGTTGCCCCATTAATTCCTATTCCACAAGATGTTCTGACATTTGTTGTTTTGTAGGAAGAGCAATGAAGAGGAAAAGCAGGGTGGCCTTTTGGTTTTCATTAGAGTGGAATTAGTAATAAGCTGTGTGAAACTGAGTGCTTGGCACAGCATGAATTCCACTCCATGCCACAAGCAGTAGCTGCTGAACAGGCCTTAAATTGTCTCCAAAATATGAAGGCAAGAGTCCAGTCTTGCAATCATGGCCGATATGAAAAGTCCTTATGTATCAATAGGATCACTTACACAGATAAAAGAACTGCACTGAGTCCAAAGGAGAAGAATTAATCTCTTGTTTAGTGGCTTCTGTATAGAAATGTCAAGTACAAAGCTATGTTTGTAGGAGTAATTTTTTCATGAAATGCCCTACTCAGATGCTTAAACAATCAGACTTGAGCTATTATAGCATAATATTATGTGAGTAATTACAGTGGAAAGCTGTAAAGTTCTTACGGTCAAAACATTAAAAGGACAAAGGCTCCTAAAACATCACAAAAGCTGGAAGGGTAAAGTTGCTAAACTTAAAAATATTTGTAAAAATCCTTCCACCTGAGAACTACTGCACAGAGTCACTGAACATACATGAAAGAACAATATTGGAAGTAAAAGCTAGCTGATTGAAAAATGGCCCAAATGGTCAAAGATTGCTGCGCTGACATAGAAAAAGAATTTGATTCAGTTAGAGCATAAAACCCCACAAAACTTGCTTTGCAAAAAAATATAAACTGAGAAAAAGGCAGGCAAATACTTCAGAGGAAAAGATACTTTACAAATAAAAAACGGCACTAAAGGAAGTGTAGCAGTAGCTCAAACTGTAGCCAGCAAAAATTTTTATAACCGCTTGCAATTAACATGCAGAGGAAGGAAGGAGATAATTTCACCTATGAATTTTCAAGGTAAGGGAAAAAGGACGTGAACTTCAAAGGAGTGTGAAGGTACTTGCAATAGAAACAAATATGGTGTGTTACAAAGAAGCAAACTGCATAGCAGGGCTTAGAATCATTACACTGCAAGAGTGACACACACAGCAGAACGAAAGGATTTGTGAGAAGGGGAAGAGAAGCTCTGACAGCCCACAGAACGAAAATGAGGGAAATGAAAATGGGAAAGCACTTGTGCTGGATGACGTGCACAGTAGGTACACTGATAGGAAGCACCTGCCCGAAACAGCTGAAATTTGGCCATTGTAATTGAATCCAAGGAATGGCACATATTGCACTCTGCACCCTCTGTATAACCCAGAGTGATAAAAGGCTCCGTGCTGAACTGCTGAACAGAGATGGATGAATGCTGGAGAGGGGAGTCCATCTCAGGCAGGACACATCAGACAAACTGACCTTCAGTGCCAAACCCACTGGCACATTATACAAAACCAAGGCAAATAGTCCACAACAGAAATTAGGACTAGGTCCTACCGGCCTCGTGGCATCAGGGATGTAATGGAAAAGGAGGGAAGGGGCCAAGGTTCTGCTG
>WBNQ01006605.1:0-47929 GCA_013401375.1 Spizella passerina | reverse complement strand
TAGAGTGCCATTGCACCCAGGTAATAAAAAACCAGCACTGCTAACAAATCATCTCTAATTTGCATGTCTAAAATATTTTAATTCATATATGCTAAAGTATTATTTCTACCAAGGGATTCCCACTGTGTTTGGTAAATGAAAAAAAAAAAACATTAAATATTTAAATACAGGATAAGAGAGGCTGAGAACTCTTTTCAGGGCTATTATACTAAAATTACTGAAGGGTCTCTGTGGGTGCACATGCACCCCCAGGGTTCTGTGCTCACACAGCTTTGAACACACAGGTCAGGGAGATGTGAGGCTCAATGGAAAAAGGCAGATGCTTCCAGCAGAGTGCACCATGCCTGGTCCTTTGGGATGGCCATGTGAATGGCATGAAATCCTGCAAGAGTTGAAAGCATTTACTGTTTCTTCGCTGGGTCAGGTTGGTGTTTTGGGTTTTTTTTTATTGTCTATGCATGTTTTATAATTGGTAATCCTCATATAATGATTTCTCTCTTTTTCTCCAGGGGTAAAGTGAAGGCTGTGAGTTTCCTCTTACCAACAGATATGTCATCATTTGCTGAAAAGCAAGGATCTCTCAAAAGCCCACAAAATCAGAGCACAAAACATCTGATGACCATCACTGAAAAGGATATGTGAGCTGGTGAATTTTTAAAGGCCCATTGATTCCTGAGCTCAGTTGGCCTTAAATGAGAGCCGAGTGTCAGGTTCCTCTCCTGCAAAACGTTTTGGCAGGATGCCCACAGAGCATCACCCAGCCGTGGTTTGGGTCACTGGCCTGGTGTTCAGCATGGAAATGGAGCCACAACACAACTGCTCCTGTGCAGTGTGTTCAAGGACCCCTCACCTCAGGACTGATGGGAACAGGGTGCTAAAGCTGGGTTTGGTGTGTTTGTCACAAAAAGCAGAAACTTGTGTTTGCTGATTCCCTTGACAGAAAGGTGTCTGGTGCAAATGACAAAATGAGAACTATCAAAGAGCCTGGGAGGTTTTCTCTGTAGGTAAAACTTTCAGGCTTCACTAATACAG
This sequence comes from Spizella passerina, assembly GCA_013401375.1. Taxonomy (NCBI): domain Eukaryota; kingdom Metazoa; phylum Chordata; class Aves; order Passeriformes; family Passerellidae; genus Spizella; species Spizella passerina. The sequence continues at coordinate 46,897 of WBNQ01006605.1, read as the reverse complement.
CAAAGTTAAGGAGATATTTCACAGTCAGTTAATGTTGCCCTGAATTTCTGCAAAGCTTGGCAATGAGTTTATGTCCTTTTGGGGTTCACTTCTAACAGAGCACAGGGTAGAGTAAGTACTTATTGGTATGAAAATGTGACCACAAATCTCCTTCCCACATGGTGTGCCCATCCACCTGGAGACTAAAGGCTGGACACCAAGTCAAAATAGGAAGAACTGTGAATATCAGAATTTTTTAGGAATGGCTTCTCAGCACAGCTCAGACCAAAAATCATTAGCAGAAATTCATTGGGTAAGTACAACATAACTGTATATAACTGAGATATAACTACAGAGAGCTTGCAAAAAAAGAGCAGTGCTTGTTAGTCTAATCATATAAGTGAAGATAACATTCCATGTGTTTATTTTGATTACAACTATTTATGGAATCAAAATACTGCACACTGCTATTTATTTCTGTACAGGAAGCGCTGATGATTGAATATTGTATGAAGAATACATGAATAGTAGATGTTTGTACAGATAAATTTAAGGAAGATTTTAATCACATTGTGTGCTCTTAAAGTCTTGAGTTTTCTAAGGGGGAAGCAGAGACTTAGTAGGAAAAAAGCCCCTCTGGAATTTCCATGATTTTGTCTACTTCTATGAAATTGTGTTTCCTTTTTCATTTAGAATTTCACCATAGTTTTTTATATTCAAGTGTGGTTTTAATATATTCTCACCATTGAAGTAATAATTTCAATTTCACTGCTATTTTATTTGTGTCTTTTTATGTTCAGCTTGGATCCATACAGAGTTGCATGGTAATGTAATGAATGAATGCAAACGAGGGTCCAGTTTGGAAAGTTTACTAAACAGCCCATTTTATAAGGCTGTACAGGGAAGGTTTTATAAATGTTTTAAGGAAAGTATCATTTGTGGGAATTAAACACTGCATATGCGTTCAATTAAGCGCCTAAATTGTTGTTGTTTTCCCCCAGGAAAGTAACAAAAGTCTTTGAAAAATCTGGCCCCTGGAACTTTAAGGTACCCAAATTTTTACAGTTAAAGTTTTGACACCAGATTTAATGGGATTTGGAAATCCATATGCTTTAGAAAGCTTTCAAAAGTCTCAAGTTTTAATTTTTCTAAGCCTCCGTTTCCATGAAGCAGCGTTGGGAATTCTCTTCTCTCACCCTTTTTTTGTCAATTCCCTGTAGATAGGTGACTGACACAACGACTGAGCGCTTTTGTAGGCCTAGAGGAAAAGGAGAATAGAAAAGGTGGAAGGGAAAAGAGGGACAGGAATCAAAGTAATCACTGACAAATGGCAGTTGGTATATTAATGAAAAGATTTATTTCTGAATTATGTTTTTGCAGTCTTTAGAAGTGCCTACAGATTTAAGAACACATGATGATGCACAGGCACATTAATGTTTAGAAGCAGTTGTGCAGATTTGACCCAGCTCCAGGAGGACCAGATTGTAGCAGATGCCACAGAGAAACCACTGAGCACACCATTTTACCACAGGACAGCATGAAGTAACTTACCATGAGCACTTAATGGCAAGTAAAACATTCCAACATTAAACACCCATAGATTGTTCAGAGCAAGAAGGGCAGGTTTGAGCAAAGCAAGTGTGCAATGGATCTCTTCTGGAGGAAGCTAAGCCAGAGCATGTGCTTGTGAGGTGCTCCAAAAGCTAACAGGTGCTCACTGCTTGGGACCACACTTGGCAAACCCCTGGAAAACCTCTTCAGTGGAGAACAGCACCAATGGGTTCACTCTGTGCATCCTCCTCTGCTGGAATAATTGCACTAATTGTTCCTGCAGACTGAGCTGCCCAGCTCCTGTCTCAGAGATTTGGAAAAAAAAAAAACTCTAACCAGGTGAAATTTCATCTGGCTATACTGTAAAGAGGAGGAGATGCCTTTCATCAGTCTTTGCTCTCTGTCTGGTGTTTAAAGAGCCTTGCTCCTGCTGCAGACACAGAGGTGGAAATGTGATGCTCCAGACTGTCAGGGAGGAGTAACTTTATCACCTTCTCCAGTGAGTTCCTGCCCAGAGTTCACATTGGTCTCATGCCTGCATCCTTAGTCGATGAATCCACAGCCAAAGGTAATAAATCAGTGTGCAGGGCACATCTTCTGTCAAAGTCACCCACCTAGTCCAAGCTCCATTTATAGGAGTGAGAGCACAATTTATGATGCACCAAATTGTCTACAACCTTTATATCCATTGTATTTTTGCTCCTCTCTCTGAAATCCCTGACAAATGAGCTTCAATTTTTCTCTCCCATTTCTGATCAGGCCTAATCTAAGAATATATCAGCATGGAAGTATTTCAGGTGAGCAGCCTCTGATACCAGGTAATGCTGATCTCTTATGCTGTTGTTTTCAATGATTAATTCCAGCAACATTCATTCCAGCAGTGACAGTTTCCTTCTGCAGTCCAGAATCTTTGTTGTTTTGGGGTTTTTTTGGTCTAGCTGGGGTGAAAAAATGAGAAATAAACTTGAAACTCATTTGAAGGTCTCAAATAGTTGTAGGCCTTGAGCAGTCCTTCAGTGTTGTGACAAATCTGATGCTTTGTAGCTCCACCATTTCCATATCCTTATATGCACAGTGCGTATGGCTGTTCAGAGATCACAGGTACTCTTTTCTACTGTTGGCTGCTATCAGGTATGCACTATTCTCTCTTCAGGATGCAAAAATACAGGTTGTTTTAGATCTATTCTGCACTTCTACTTCATAATGCCTTTACCAACCAAAGATTAGTCAAGAAATTAAGCTGTTATTGCAGTTAAAACATAGGAGGAATGCTGCTAACCTTACATGGGGAAGTTGTTGGCTGTGCTGGAGTCAAGACAGATGGTCACTTCAGGGAATGTTTCTTTTATGGCAAGTGCTCCTTTGAGTAGGAATATTTCTAGCTGGATGAGTCACCTCTTTCTCGATTGCTGCATCAGATACCAACACATGATTTTTACACAAGGATATTCAAAGATGTGGCACAGGCTGAGAATGCATCTTCAAAGCATCCTGCAAGGGTTTCTTTCTCTACTGGAAATATTATATGGCCCATGTAGATGGATTAAAAAAATTCCTCCACTGTTTTGTTTTTACTGAAAACTGTGATGAAGTGTCTTTTTTCTTTTTTTTTTTTTTTTACAAAATCATGTGGTACTCATATACAAAATCAGTCCCATAACAGCAAAATGCACAAAATCATAATAAAATTTCTCTGTTTAATGTAAAAGTAAGAAACTTAGAGTAAAGTGCAAAAATTAGAGCGAACATTTCTATTCTGTGGCTCTTCAGCAGCAGGTTTGACTCTTCCCTGGTTTGGAGGACGAGGACCATCATCTGCAGGCTGGTTGCCATGGAGACTCCCATCACTTTTGGAATCACAAGTTTTGCCTGAAAGGAAACACTCCTGCACTGTGAGTTTTCAAGGACCAGAGAGGTTTCTGTTTGTCAGCACACCACATACTAGATTAACCACCACATCTAAGCAGGTGGGAGGGAAGGCAGTAAAATATTTTCTAGTAATTAGGGACAACATATTTAGTCTGTTTAAAATCCACAAAGCACATAAATAGAACTACAAGACTTGCTGCCTTAGATTAGGTTGTTATGGCATCAAATCTGTTATCTCAGTATCAGCTACTTCAAAGGAGAATGAACTTTGGTCACAGAACACGAGCATGGCAATAAATCCTTCTGACTCCTGCAGCAGGCAGGACTGAGGTCTCTCTTGAGTTGGTAAGGCTCCCCCATAACTACATCTTTCCTAGGAAAAGCTGTGTACATGGACAGTTCATGGGTCTGTCCCTGTGAAGAGCTGTCTAATGTTTATCCATGCTATTTGCACTCCCAGAAGGGCTCTGGGGTTTGGCAGCTCTGTCAGCTTCTTTCTCACTGCTGGTAACCAACACCTGGGATTGCTCCACAGGTGGAACTTGTCTGGCCCTAAAGATTGTGCAGAAGGGTAATGTGTATATGTTAGCATGAATTTCTGGCTTGACAAAACTATGGTTATTTAGAAGATGAATATGAAGAACTTGCAAGATTAAGCCTCAGTTACTTCCTAGTTCTCTGGTCTTTGTGAGATGGTAACTAAATAACTACCTGTTAAATCTCCAGCTTTCATCTGATTCCTTCTTTTGAGGCTGTTTTGTGCATCTGTGGGGCCATCAACATACTTCATTGCAATAGTTGGAGTCTGGTCCTTCTTTTGCTGAGTCTGAGTAGCTGAAAGAAGAATACAAAAGGACATTTAATGGGATTGTATTTTTGTTCATTTGTTCAAGGAGGAAAATATGTGTTGAGTTGACTCTACCTGGCTGATGAGAACTTGGTATAGTTTCAGTCTTGCCTTCTGGAATGGACTGAACAGATTCATGGCCAGAATCTAAATCTTTCATTGGCCTTCCCATAATCTCATTCTCAGTTGCAGATTTATTTCTAATGAGGAAGTATGTGTGCATTTTCCCTTTGCCTTTTACTTCTATTTCTCCTCTTTCAGTAATCTCAAAATTCTTGTATTTTAGGCACCTAAAGTATCAGAAGCAAAATGACACATGAAAATTCAAGACAAGTAAAAATGACACTGATGTTTTCAAAGAGCTGAATGATCAAATCACAACAGTCTGGGGAAGAGAGTCTCAATTTGTGAACAACTGAGGATTTGTTTCAACTGTTTATTCAAGCCTGCTGTGCTTTCATAGCATTACACATACAGCCTGATCAAAAACTAATGGATTTACATAGTCAAATACTTCAGTAGGCTGGAGGGTTCTTATTTACCAGTAAATAGAAATGAAGAGGCAGCCAATATCAGCTAGACAGAATTATCCCCAGTCATTCCATCAGAGAAGGCAATCAGGTCTGTCAAGCATGAATGACTCATTTATTTTACATCCAGACTTGCTATTCCCAATTGCCTTTTTCATGTATCCAGAAATGGCCATTTGATTTTCTCTGGGACTGACATGAGGCTGATCAGCCTGCAGTTTCACCATGTCCCCCTTGCCATTTTCCCTACAGCTGCAGCTTTCCTCAGCTGCTCCCGTGCTGACAGTCAGGGCCTGCCGGAGCTGACAGCCAGCAGTGCCACCACCCAGTTCTCATTAGCTCAGATCCCTTCTGCTCCTGTGCACTTCTGTAGATTGAGATCTCTCAAAAGACCCCTGCTCTGATCCTCTTCCAGTACTCATAGTTCACCTACTCTTTGAACTCTTACTCTTGATGCAGGGACATTGAAGATCTAGTCAGTGAAGGCCAAAGCAAGAGAGGCCTTGAGTAACTCAGCCTTAGCACTGTCACTAAATCACCTGCCACAGCAGGTCCATGTTTCTATTTATATTCTAACATTGCAGAGCTCCTCTGACTGCCTTTGAACTTTGTTTCCCATTTCAATGCCAGCTGAGCTCTCATTTTCCCTACATCATTCCTGCGCGCCCCGACAATGTTGTTGTACTCCTTCCTTTGTAGTTGGTCTTTGCTTCCACTCTTGCAGATAGATTTTATGCATGCATCAAGTTCTTGGAAATGTAGTATTAATTTTTTACAAACATGAGTTTCTGGAAAGTAAATTACAGCATGAAGAGGATAGCTGTTTATGCAGTTAATCCTTAGTAAGTGTAAATTAAACTGTTTCACTACAAATTATGGTGCTCAATCAGAGAGATTTTAAGCCTTTTGTTATTTAATGTTCTAGATGTTCTGACAGTCTTTCTAGCACCTACAATTTATCAATATTTCCAAATAAGTTATCTGTAGGGGGATACAGTATGGGTAAATGAAGGTGGTATAGAATGTAATCTTCTCCCCCAATGAGTTGCAGTTGGACCAATTACTAAAGATTAGGAGCAGGCCTGATCTTAACAGGCCACACCTGTAGCCAATAAGAACAAGTGGTATAAAAGAGTGGATTGGGGGGATCTGGAGTCAGATGACTACTGCAAGGACCAAGAAGAGTCAGTGCTTAGAGGAACTGCTTACAGAAAACATCGAGGAGGCACAAAACTCTGGCGGTATGGAATCCTTGCACTGTAATGATAATAGAACTCCTGCAATATGTAAGACAACAGTTTGGGGTTTTTTTTATATTTTGTTGTCTAGCATGGAGACTCTCAAAGCTCTGCTCCTATATGTAAGTACATTTAGAATAATTAGGAAAATAATAAGATTCTTTACAAGCAGTGACTTCCCTTTACAAGCTGTTCAAATGAGTGACCAAGCACCATCTCCACTGAAAGGGGCAGTGCCAAGGCAGTGGATTTGAGCCTGGATTTGAGCAGGTGAGGTTTCCCTCAGGGTCACTCACTGGTAGGCACTGGAGCTCAGGTGGATCTTGCTGGGCACGCCGTGGCTCTCCATGCGGGAGGCGATGTTCACCGTGTCTCCAAACAAGCAGTAACGAGGCATCTTTTCTCCAACCACCCCCGCCAGGACAGGACCTGTATGGATCCCAACTCGAATCTTTACAAAGATAAAACACCCCCCAAAAATGTCACTTGTTATTTAACATCTTTCTCAATGCTATGCAGCCACCGAAAAGTTCATCTCAACACAACACTGGACGCCAGTATGATATCAAATATCCACAGGGAGAGGCTCCTCATGGAAATGTGCCCCCATGGGCCTTGCCCCAAGCCAAAGAGGAGTCAGAAGCAGCTCTTTGAGCTGCTGCTGCAGTACATTAACCAGAAGCTCAGCACAAGAAGCAGACAGACACACATGCACCTTTGCATTGACTTACTTGGATAGGATTTCCAGAAACTGGGTTCTGTACTCCTTTGGCTGCCATTATCATGCCCAAGGCAAAATTAGCAACTCTCTCTGCGTGGGTGGGCACAGGCACAGGGACCCCCCCCACCACCATGTAGGCATCTCCAATCGTCTCCACCTTTAATTGAGAGGGACAAGCACATGAGCATGCCAGTGCATCTCACTCAGGTTAGTGTTCTGCTCTTCAGGGCTCCTCTCATCTGCACCAACTCGCCCTTTCTCTTAAAAGATGCTCCCAGTCACTGAAAAGCTTTAGCACACGTGAGTTGCCTCGAGATGGAGATCCTTTCCTTCACTCCACACTAAAAATTCCATGGCATTCTGTCCCTGCTGACTTGACCCACTTTGGGTATCAGTGTGAGAGAGCCTAAGGAGAAAGGGCTGCTGTGCAAGTGCCAGGCTGTTTGCCTTCCTCTTACCCTGGGTATATACAAAGAACTGGCCTGAGGCACAGCATCCTGAGCCAGAGGTTACCTGAGTGCTGTTAATTAGCTCTAATTCACAATTGGTTCTAAAAGGATATTTCTTGTTTGAGAGAGATTTATTTTTTAAAAGTCACAATACAGCAGGGAAGCCCATTCACTGTTGACTATGATTAAGGCATTCACATAAAATTAAGGAACTTCCAGTCTCAAGGATCTCACAGAACAGAGTGTGAGTTAAACATCCTTCTCTACAACCAGCTGTTTTCCCACAACAGTTGCAGCCTCAGAGACAAATGCTGAAGGGTTTGTCCTCCTTCAGGCACCCAGTCTCCTTGAAATACATGCTAAAGTACCTGAAAAAAACTTTGGATTTTGTTCCTGTAACAGAAATTTTGCTGGGAATAGAACAGACTTGTTTGAAAAATTCTTAAAAATTCTTAGTGGAACATTCTTAAATGTTCCACTGTAAAAGCTTGTTACATGGTAATGACATTTTTTTAAACTGCCCTTATGAGGTTTCACTGGCCCATTTATCATCAGTAAAAAAGAAATCTTTTAGATAAGACTAATTGGCTTTCTTAAAAATTAACACCAATGGGAGAGCGGAAACATAATTTAATATTTGGGTTTGTTCATTAACACAATGACTTAAAACAGTCCCACATTTCAGTGCCAAAGCATGTGTTCCTGTCCATGCCTTCTATCAGCCAGCCAAACCCACAGTGATGCCAGTAATTTTCTGTAACAAATTAAAAACAACTGTAAAAAGCTACTAATGCAAATAGACACCCTAATTATTTTTCAGCCATAGTAGAAGATTTAATTTTACAAGGCTTATGCATAACTTCAGATGTTTATGAGCTTGGGCCAAGTTTGTTTGATCAATGTCACCATTTCATTGCTTTTCCAATTCCCTGCAATAGCAATCTCGTCCTTGCTCTCTGTACCCCAGTAACTTCCTTCAGTATTAATAGGAGTTATATACAGGCTTCAAAAGGAGATTATTATAGTGACAGATCATTTACTTATGATGGATGATTTAGATAGAATATGATGCTAATTCATCCTGAAATCTGTGGGCCATGTCCTGGATTCTTCAATTATTGAATACAGATTCCTTGCCAAGGAAGAAATGCTTCTGATTTCCCAGTACAATTTATTGTGGGATGAACTGCAAGCCTTGCCTGAGCAAAGAATAAATGAGATTTGGATTTCACCCTTTACTATTTCTGCCTTCCTAAATATTTAATGAGCTGAGGACAGACAGAAACTTAGGAACTGTTCTTCAGCACATCAAATCTGGTACCCCTGGAAGTGTTGATAACACCATTATTGCAGGCCAGCCAGGGCTCTGATCTTTCCAGCACAGTTTGGAGACCACATCTACAGTCTGGGTCTAATTGATGCTCTGTGGGGTTAGCAGGAGAGGATACCATTGCTGAAGATCTCCATGAAGCAGAAATCTACCCATTGTCTGGGTATTGTCCATAATGCTATTTCCCACCAAAAGGGACAATGACAAAGTGACCTATTTAGAAGAGGTACAAATGAAAGAACTAGGCAAATTATTCATCTTGGATAGGCATTTGAGAAAGGAGGGAAAGAGATATATATGAAAGAAAAGCCATTCTGATATTAGGATTGTAGAAAGAGACTTTAGGCTATGACAGAAGTTGAGTTCCTGCCAATAATGTTCACTTCTCCCTGTTTTTCAGTTTGTGTGGCCACTACAATAAGGTAATATTTTATAGTTTAACCAACAATCATGCTGTGGTGAAGAGGATTTAAGTACATTTAAAACCAAAACAAACAAACAGCCACAAAAAAATCAGCAAAACTTTTCTGCAGCTTTTTTTGATCAGTACCTACCTTGTACACATCATGCACTGTGGTCAGTCTGTCAAACCTCAGGTACATTGAATTTAACATGAGAACTATCTGAATAGGCTCACACTGGGCACAAATGTTGGTAAAAGTCACCACATCACTGAACAATATCGTGCACTCCTTGAACTCTCCTGTGGGCACAAAGAGCAGTGGGGTTTGTAATGGCTGCACAATCACAGGATCTGTTTGAGACTTGCTTGAAAAGATCATTTTTTGGCCTCTCAGTTGTAATAACCACACCCAGGTGCTGAGATGAAGGAGAGGCGTCAGAGTGTATCAATATAGGAATAATTACACAGCTCAAACAACCCAAACATGTGAATGCACCATATACAGGAAACACTTAACTCGTTATCCTTAATTTTATATCTGTGCTTACTAAAGGGAATTTAAGCATATTATTGCTACCTTTAATAACAATGGGAATCATCATGATCCTACATTTATAAATAGCATAAAGGTACTAAGAGAATTTTCTAGCAAAGACCTCTCTCTTTACTCCCTTCACTTCTGAGCCCTCATCTTCCTGTATACCCATGTTAAAACCAAAATCTCAGATTACTGCTGAAACTGAATTTTGTTCACTGAAGGACAGCACTACCACCTTTCACCACCACCTAAGGAACAATTTTGGCAAAGAGCTTCCAAAGCTTTCTTTGAAAGAATAGCCTAATTTTTATTATCAGTGAAATTAATGGTCTATTATCATCCTCCTACCCATGGATGTCACCAAATAATGGACTCCAGGGCAGTGGCAAAGGGGCTGTGCCAGCACCCCAGTGTCTCTATCCCCATCCCCATGGCACAAATCTCACATCCCAAATGCACCCTGCTCATTCACCTGCCTCAACTCTCTTGCCCTCTTTCAGCTGGTTGGCCACGTGCTGGGGCAGCATGGCATAGAGCAGCGCTTCAGTCTTCTTCTTCTCCTCCTCCAGGTGCTTCGACAGGATCCTCAGCTCCTCCTTCTTCCTCTCCAGCTGGCTGGAGAGCTCCATCTCTGCCAGCCTCTGCTGGTTGAGGAGGATCAGGTCCCTGGTGACGTCGTGGGGCGCGATGTCGGCGATGTGCATCTGCCGCTCCTCCAGCTCGTGCAGGGAGCGCAGCAGGGGCGAGCACAGGTACAGCATGCACTGCAGGGGCTCCATCCACATCATCTGCCCTGGGAACACAGCATGGGCAAGGCTGTGCACCAGGGGCCTCTCACAGGGGGCTCTGCATTACTGGTGTCAGTGATAGGGATGAGTTCTAAGGTCAGGGGGTTTCTGTAGGGTCTGGGTGATCACAGGAATTTATTTCCCAGGAATTCGAGGTGAACTTGTTCAGAGGAGCCAATAACAAAACTCTGGAACCTAGGAAGCAGTCACTCCCTTGGGTTTTGCAGGTGCTGGGCAGAGCTCAGCTAGGATTCAAGTCCCTCCTCCTCATGAGGAACCCCAGGGCTCACAACATCTCCCCTCTCCTTTCTGCTCCTCTCTGTATTTTCCCCTCCTCTCCTCCTAGTTCTCGGGCTGTTCCCAAAGCCAGTCAGCCAGAATCATGCACAGGGGAACTGAGACTTACAGTGATTAAGCAAAACATTTGAAGTTTAATTTCACAGTGCATAGTTTGTGTCCCAGTAAAGTCAATGGCACTTTCCTCCCAGGAAATTGGAGCTCTCAGTTACTATCATAATCTAAATAAGCAGTAACAAAAATGCCTGAAAGGTAAAAGGGATTTTTATTTTTGGTGGGGAATCTAGGTTTTTGAGCTTTGGTTGAGCTTTGATTCTGATTCTGACTGTTATTGTTGTTATTATCTTACTTCATAAGTATCATTGTTTTCTAAATAGCAATCTAGGAATTCCTATTTCTTTCTTTCTCCCTCGCCTCATGCCCAGGGCTATTGGATGAACAGCTTTAAAACTAAGAGGATTGAAACATCAGAAATACATGGGAACTAACCCCTAGAGCATAAGAGAAAGTGCAGTTGTACAATTGAAACTTCGGTAGCATTACTTTTTTCAAGGTTGTCCCTAAGCTCTTAATTTTTTTATGCATCTCAGGAAAACAAGATTTGACACTCATTACATAAAGGTGAGAGGAGACAAGAGAAAATTAGGTCATATTACATAGTTCAGAAAAGAAAAACTGAATTCATTGAGCAATTAAACCAAATGCCATTGTAGTTAATTACACCAAGCAGAGGATCATCCCATTTTCAGTCCTCTCAGTAAAAATAAAGCAAATACAATATCTTTTTTTGCTGAATTAATTTTAACTGGCAAACTCTCTTACGTGGCTTTTGGGGGGGGTGTGTGAAGACAGAGCCTGAAAATGTGCTACAAAAAATAAAAGCACAGAGAACTAATCTATTTTTAATCACATTGGAAACCTAGCCAGTAGCAAATAACTCCCCTCAAAGGCATAAATTAAGAACAAGCCATGTATCCACATGTGGGTTTTGCAGCATCAGAAAATCACCACATTTCTAAGCCTTTCAAATAGGAACAGAGTTGTTGGTTCTGAGTGAAAGACTTCAAAATCAGTGAGGTGATAGCAGAATTTGTGCACAAGCATCTACTGCTCCTCTAAACAGAACCATCTAATCTCCTCAATGGCCAAAGGCTATTTATAGGAGTGGAGTGAGGTCAGGAGTGCACCTCAGCCTGATTCCTGATTTAATACCAGCACTTAGGCCATTGCAAACACTCAAGTACCTCTCAGCTCTAGCATTGGCCGCTCCTTCCATGACTCAGGCATCATCTCCCTTCTAGTCTGGAACACAAATTGGCTGTTGATGAATTTCTGAATGCTGGAGATGGTGAAGGGCACTTCTGGGTGAATGATCCTGAAATACTGATCCAAGGAGATGCCCATGGTCTGAAGGCCAGGTACAATCTTTTGAATGCTCACCCCAGCTTGCTTCACTTTGAGCTTAAAAAGAAAACATGGACCAATGTTACAATTCCTGTCCCTTTGGGTTCAGACCAAGCAATTGTTCATACATTTCCAGACTTAGCCTTCCTGGAGCACATGGCTTGTTTCTGAGCAAAGTTCCTACCTTGTCAGTGTAGTGCTACCCAGCCCTGAATGCACGCCCTTCATGGCAAGACAAAGTCCCAAGAAAGGAATGCTGTTATTAAAATGTTCCTTCCTGTCAATTGTGAAAAAAACCCAAAAGTACTTGCTATTATACCTGCTTGCATTTGTGCAGGCCTCACAAACAGCCTTACAGGAGAAAATGTGAGAATTTTGCAGGAGAAAATCTGAGATACTGGAGTGTCTTGTTTTCCAAAATGAAAATAACTGTAGCATATAATGCCTTGGCAAATATTAATTTTCTAATAGATGCCATGGGCTACTTTCTCTTAATGAAGTATAAAGGTTTAGTCATTTTCCTTTACTCCGCTGACCATTTCTGCAGAATTTAAGAGCTCATGTATGTTCTTCTGTGCTTGTCATCTGTTATTGAGGCTCTAACCTGGCTACCATTAATGGGTATAGGACTTTTATTCTTTGCACACTAGAAATTTTATTAAATTATGCATACTGGCCTTCTTTTTAGGGCAGTAAAAGACAGGTTTGGGTTTAAGGTTAAAGGTTTAAGACTGTATTTTGGCTGGTGTGGGCAGTGGCACGAAGCAGATTAAATGTTCTGGTATCCCAATCAGCACAATGCCAGAACATGTTCCTTGAGGGAAATGTATTCAGTGTTCTTCTGCTGTCCCATCCTCAGCTTCTCCCTGCTTTGCTCCTGTCTAAACCAATATTCTCCCCACAGGTTCAGAGCAGGAGGAGCTGTACCTTGGTGGGAGCCCAGGGGAGCTGGGGAGCAGCCAAAGAAAAAGGGGCTGCAGAGGGTGTGTGCCCAGCAGAGGAGACTCAATCCTGCCCCAGAAGGGACAGAGAATTTGGGGTCCCTGAGGGGCTGCCTAGTGCAGTAGATGGCTGGGCTTTCCCAGCACAAGCAGGTAGGAGCAGGCTCAGCCAGCAAAGCCCTCCCTTACGTGGCTTTTGCAGTAACTGGGAGGAGAGAGGGAAACTGTAAATGTAAATCCAGTTTAAAGGATGGGACATGGCTCTGGTATATGCAGAGAGAGGAAGGTGACCAGAAACCTCAAAAAATTCTGCTCGCTATTTGGTAATAGATAGACTGCTGCAATAAACCTTGCTGGCATATCTGCAGGTGTTTCAGACATGCAAACTCAATGAATTCAAAGGAGATTCCTATCTGCAGTGATAGAGAGCATGTCTCTGTACAGAGTATTTCTGCAAATCCTGTGAGTGAGTGTGCACTGCACGCAGAGCACATGCAGCAGGGAACTGTAGCACAGCCAAAAAAAGGGAAATTACTCTGAGGTTTATGCAAACTAAACACATGCTTGTCCTACCTCTTTGTCAAAAACCATATGAAAAGGAAGTCCATTGCAAAATGTTTTTGTGTCAATCCAGAGGCTCTTGGGATAAACAGGATCAAATCCTCTCAGGAGCTTACCTGTGGTGAGATAAATGTGTCATTTTTAAATCAGGCTGCACTTCATAAAACCAATCAGCATGACTTTATCACTCAGTGAGACAGGACCCTGTATCATAGTGAGTGAAGACAAAGCAAACTGTGTAGGCCCAGAAATGTGCCCCCATCTGTGCTAAATGCTCTGCAGTGCAATCCACAGCTGATCAGCAACTAATCTGAGTTGGCTGAGTGTTTAAAACTTAAGCACACAAAAAACACGGAGCACTAGATGCATGAAATTATGTTGAAAAAATAAGAATAGGTGAACAACTGTAGATGTTACTTCCCTATGAATCTGCAGGTGCCACAGCAATATAACACAGGCACATCCCACAAAAACATGCACAGCAGTGGATTTAATACACTTTGCCAGCTACTAAGGAACACTAAGAGAAAAAACCAGTGTGATCTGGGTTTTAGTCTCCTGCACAATCAACCATATGTACCATGTCCATAGCACAGAGACAGAATTACTGTTTGGTTTCTATGTTACTTACTCTGAGATTTTTTACAAAATGGTCACAAATCTACAGAATAGTCTGTGCTTACTGGCAGATATTTTTGTAAAAGGAATACAATGGGTAAAATATCAAAACAGCTCTTTTTTTGAGAGAAGCACCCAAAACCTTTGATCTTCATGGTGTAAACTTGGATTCCCAGTAACCCACCAGAATCAAAATGATGATTACTTCCAGTGATCTCTTTCCCCCTGAAGGTGGCTATGATAGATACTCCAGTAAATTCTGCTGAGAATAAACGTTCGAGTCACACAGGAAATTGGTGCAAAATATTGCAAACTTAGAACCTAGCTTTTAGACCTCTTACTGCTTCAGGGAAAGTCAGTGTGGGTTTTTAATCTATTACAGTCTGGCTCTTGATAACTCACACTTATAGCTAAAGAATTAAATATATATTTTTAATAATAATGCTAGTCTAAAATTTTATTTTGAATATATACTAATTTCTTACTTAGTATATCTGCCCTTGTAATGCAGGTGACACTGCACCAGGTGATACCAGGTTCAATTTTTCACTTGTCCCAGAATGCAGACATCTTGGCAATGCTGAGCTAGATTCTCATTCCTTTTGGGGAATCAAAAGATCCTAACTGGAAAATTCCTTCCATTTTATAAATATATAAAAACATCTAATACATAGAGGCAAGAGCAGAGATTTAGAGATTAGCAGTAGACTGTTGGAAGTGGAGGATGTAATTTGGCTTTCAAAATTTACTACAGTTGATAATTTTGGAAAGGAGTAGTATCTACCAAGTTAAAAAACACACTTTTAAATTCAGCATCTTAAACCAAGTGATGTGAGAATGAAGAATCAAATTCGCCACACAATGGCATTTTACAGAACACTTTTCAGATGAAAGCCCTGTTTAAGAGACAAAAGTGACAGGTCATATCCCACTTAAGTATCTGTCATTACCAAGCATGCTTATTATCTGCAATTTTTCTTTGAGCATCAATGTCAAACTGAAAGAAACTTAAACAGAAACATTTTGAAAAGTTGCAGAGGAAATATAAATGGTAACTTCAAAATGGATGGGTGGGTGGGTATAGGGAGGCTTACTGACTTTCTAGCTGAAGAGACTCAGAAATGATAATGAGCTCCCTCTGAATGATCTCTCACCTTTTCCTAATGTGATTATTCCTCTCAGTGTTTTCCAGTGACTTTTCTTAACAGGACAAACAGAGTTTCCTCTGTCTCCATTTGCATTCTTGGCTTTTTCAAGGTCCTGTTGAAATAAATCCAAAGGGAAATTCAAGGGTGTTTTCATTTTAAATATATTTTAGTAACATGGTGATTATGAATATTAAAATACCTCTTTATTCAGTTGGTTCTCAATTTGTTTTTCAGAGTCAACAAGACATTGAGATGAGGAAGAAAATTCATTTCTTTCCTTGCATGGAAATAGAGGGTTTTGAGTGACAAGAAAAACAATATGTTCCTTTTTCCCAGTTCTTTCTTCTTCTTCTGTTTGATTGACTATTTTCATTGAAATCTCAATGTTAAAAAAATCCAGGGCTGCTGCACCGATGATTCCTGAAGGGGAAACAAAAGACAAGGTATTGCCAAGAACAAAACCTTTTCAATTCCCCTTTTAGAGGGCCCCCAGTGGAATTTCACTGTTTCAGAAATCACTTTCCCAAAGAACTCTGGAAGAAGAAAGCAACGTGTGTCATCCTTGCTGCAGCTGCCATGATGAGAAAATGCTCATAGGAGGTCAGCTTCAAAGTTGCTGCTGCTTTTGCCTTGGCTGAGGACAAATGCTGGTTTTCACCAGCAGCAGCTCAGCAGGATAGCTGAAGAATATGTTCAAGTAGCCATAGAGCAATAATATGAATTCCCATCAACCCAAAGAGTGCAGGGAGTCTAAAGAGATTCTGCTGTACAATCTATTTCAGTCATTGAAGAATACTGTATTTTGAAAGGAAGGAAATTTCTTTCATGCAGATGCACAATCAGTTCTCTCATTTCTGGTCAGGTATTAGGCAAAATACTGGACATCAAAATGACATCAAAAGCTCTGTCAGAAATTCCAAATAATTCTGTGCTTTCAATATCAAATAAGTTTTGACAAAGGGGGAAGTTTTGAACTTCTAAATTCAGCATCACTTATGAAAGAAAAGAATATGGTCATCTCTTACAGACCTATAGCTCTCCAATGCTTGCACAAGCACAGCTCTGGAGACGCTGGTAAATGCTGGTAAAAGATTCAGTTTGGAGCAGGGTTCAGTAGGAGTTTCACAGATTGGATGTACTAGAGGATGAATGTCTTCAACTCAACTGGAATTTCTACTTCACAGTAATTTAAAAAGCACAAGCCACTGAGAATTAATAAACAGTTAGGCACAATACACACCACGAACTTGAATTCTTCTTCCAGGGAGGGAATTCTATAGCAAGAATGGACGTTTATGGCCTGAGTTGTCATATCCAAAATTTCATCAAATTTTGATGGAATTTATTGGGAGCTAGGAGGGATCAGGCAGTAGGGAAATAATGAGTTCAGAGTCTGGACACTGAACTCTACCAGGCTTCAACTCCATGGCCAGGCCTCATCTGAAAAAAGATACTGAACTCTGAGTGCACCTGCAAATATATTATTACTCTGTATGTATATTGCATTGATCTGTACTCTGCATTAAGTCTCATTACCTGGCACAATATGGCACAGACCTCTTCTGTCTGAATAGTAATGTAAATGCATTGACCCATCTTCATTCTTTTCTACTCTAAAAGATGGTGCATTCATCTCCTGAGGAAAAAAACAAAACCAAAACCTCAGTATATTTTTTCTGGAAAAGTCTACTTTTTCAGAAAGTAGACTGATAAATTCAACTTGTGCAAAAGCATCTCATGCCTTTATAGCATAAACTGCAATATAAATAAGCTAAAACCCAGAAAATTAAATATTCTCACCTGTGAAGAAAAATCTGCTATGCATTAGAGCCAATGTAGTAAATAATATCTAATGTTGAGGACTAGTCAGAACCAATCATTTTTAGAAATTATCCTAACATTTGGAGTAATCTGTTTCAGAACATAGCAGAAGAGAACATTCTTCGGTGATCATTTATTCACACCTATGAGATGCTGTTCCTTGTGTCATGGATTCTGGCAGAGTCCATCCATCCATACCTGCTCAGCAGTTGCTATCAGACTTGCCTGGTAGGAAAGGGACAGGTAGCTGTGCAGTGCATCCAGGTTCTCTATGAACTCATAGAGATTTCCACCCAGGGTCCTCAGCATGTGGTCGTAGCCCGAGCGCTTGCAGAATTCAAAGAAATACTTTCCAAACTCCCTCAGAACAATGTCAGCAGGGACACCTGGCAAAATAAAGGTTCCTTAAGGAATAAGAAAGGTTTGGAAGTCCTTGCAATGCTGTGAGGTGGATTAAGACTGAAGGCAGGAAATGTGCAACATAGGGAAGGCATTCCCAATTCCCAGGCCTGACCCAGGCTGATCCAGTTTTGAGGCATGCTAACACATACCTAATACTTTGCAGGCTTTGTCGACAAGCTGCATTGTGATCTCATCTTTGTAAACCTCAAAAGTCAAGAAAGAATCCTGGACTCCAGCCTGCAGCCTACAACAGAGAAGGCAATATTCCTGTCTCAGCAGGGCTGTAAATACAACATGCTTGGGTGACCCAGCTGGCATTTCTCAAGGACTGTTTGCTGTGAATGCACTCCTCAACCTCCCCCAAGTGTTATATTGGAACACACTACTTCACCTAATAATATAAGTTTAATACTAAAGTGCTTTAAATGGATTTAATTGCTTTAACATGGCTGAATGGTGGTGTCCACCTCACCATTTCTGCTATTTCACATTATGGTATTACAGTAAACTCTTTCAAGGATTAGGACTTCATACTGTGAGGTACTAGATCAAGTGGAAACTTAGTTTTTCTATTGGTTTGTTGTTCAGTGTGGCCACAATATCAAGCTCTTGGGGCTTTCCAAACCTGATGATTTTTTTTATATTGGCTTCAATGGATGAAATTTATTATGGATGATTATATGGCGTCTAAGTATCATTTATGTATTTTGGAAATACCATATAGCTCATAAAAACAAGACAAAACCAGAGATGATAACAAGGCCAGATTTAATGGGACTTTGAGCAATCTGGTCTAGTGGAAGGTTCCCTGCTCATGGCAGGGGGATTGGAACCAGACAATCTATGATTCTATGATTTAGCTGCTTTTCTGAGTGGAATTAAACTGACTTTATACTAAGGATGACATCTTTTCAGTGTAATTACTTCTCAATATTGTCATATGAGCCAGCAGGTCTATTGCAAAATTGTCTATAAGACTAAATGTCATCTTTAATTATCTGATTTGACAAATTAATTGGGACAAATTAGTATCAGAGGATGAAGTGTTACAAGGCAAGAAACTCTTGCTTTTGCCCTTTTAGTTACTCCTAATTATTACTTGAGATACACATCAGCTACCATTTACCAATAAGAAATTATAACCCCTGCTGCTGAATTCCTGAGCACCTTCTTTCAATGCACTACACTTATTGGGAACACATTACCTTAATTTTTCCCATGTTTCTTCACCGTACTTTTCAACCACCAAAGACTTCAGGCACGTGTTTATAAATCCATACTGCAAAAGCAAATATATGAACATGGAAAAAATGTACTACTTTTTCAAACGCTGCCCCAACACGCCACCTCTTTGTATTTCAGATTCGTCTGCTAATTTTATATTGCAAGAGAAGAAGTAATAATGCATGACGGCCTAAAGAGAAGGTAATAATATTGGACAGCCATTATATCTCTCAGTAAACAGCTCAGCGTTTTCCTCAGTGTTTCACGAGCATTCAGCTGGGAGAGCAGCACTCAGAGTGCTTTGCAGGGAAGGGCCGGGGCCGGGCCGGCCGGGGTGCCCTGTGCGGCTGCAGCCGGAGCTGGGACCTGCAGCCCGGGCACAGCATCCCGGCCTGGGCACAGCATCCTGCCCTAGGCACAGCATCCCGGCACGGGCACAGCATCCTGGCATGGGCACAGCATCCCGGCCTGGGCACAGCATCCTGGCACCGGCACAGCATCCTGCCCTAGGCACAGCATCCCGGCCCGGGCACAGCATCCCAGCCTGAGCTCAGCATCCCGGCACCGGCACAGCATTCCGGCCTGGGCACAGCATCCCGGCACGGACACAGCATCCTGGCATGGGCACAGCATCCCGGCACGGACACAGCATCCTGGCATGGGCACAGCATCCCGGCACAGCATCCCGGCCTGGGCACACATCCCGGCACGGCTGCGGCAGCCGCGGGGACCCGGCCGAGCCGCTCTGCCGCGTCCGCGCCGCCAGCCCCGCTGGGACCGGGGCAGTGCCGGGAGAGCGGCCCGGGAAACAGAGCGCAACAGCCCCGCTCGGTGTGCCCGAGTGCCCCGCAGCCTGCGGTCAGCACCCTGCCCGGCACGGCGCTCAGCCGCGGCTCTCGGGCTGGGGGCCAGCGGCAGGGGCTGCCCGTCTGTCTGTCTGTCTGTCTGTCTGTCCGTCCCAGGCAGGGGTTGCCCGTCTTTCTGTCCGTGGCAGGGGCTGCCCGTCCGTCTGGCTGTCCGTCCGCGGCAGAGGCTGCCCATCTGTCTGTCCGTCCGTCCCCAGCAGGGGCTGCCTGTCTGTCCCCAGCCGCAGCTGTTTGTGCACGACAGGAGCTACCTGTCTGCGTATCTGTCCCCAGCAGGAGCTACCTGTCTATCTGTCGGTCCCCGGCAGGATCTCTCTGTCTGTCTGCGTCTGTCTGTCCGTGTGTCTGTCCGTCCCGGCCCGCCCCGCCGCCCCGCTCACCATCCTGCCGCTGCCGCCGGTCCCGCCGCGCCGCCCGCTGCCGGCCCGGGGGGCGGCGGCCCGGCCAGGCCCGGCCCCGCTGCGCTCGCCCGCGGCGGTGACAGCCGGTGGCACCCGGTAGCACTCGGTGGCACCCGGTGGCCGCAATCAGGGACGCGCCGGCGGCGCTCGGAGCGGTCCCGGGCGGCGCGGTGCCGGTGCCGGTTCCCCCGCGGGCCCGGCTGTTCTCCGCAGGAGCAGCGCGCTCCCCGCAGCTGCGGCTGTGCCGGGAATTCCGAGCGATGCCGAGGAGCATCCCGGGGCCGCGGCATCGCCCGCACGACGGCGGCTCACGGCCGGTCCCGGTCCCGCTGGCCGCTGCTGAGCCCGGCCGGACACTGCCCGGCACGCCGGGATCAGCGGGGGCAAGCTCCGGAGCGCAGGGAGCCGGGACAGTGACAAGAACGGAGCAGGTTCCTTGCCAAGGCTTTCTTAAACCTGCCCTTAGCGGAGCAGGAATGGTGGAGTCGATAGCCACCCTCAGCCAGGGACAGGAGGTTTGTGGGGAGAAGCAGCACTTCCCATTCCACTGCCACCGAGCCGGGAGTTGCTGCCAGAGGCCTGACAAGAAACAGGGGTGAAGCTCCCTGCGTGTGGCTGCCATCGTCCAGGCTGTGTCTGCAGCCACCCGGCCTGTGTGAGAGGGAAGGAAGCAGAGGGATGTTAACAGGAACACAGTGATTGGTGTTAGGTGCCATGAATTCATGGGGTTTGGTGCTTGGCTGAGTTATCTCATTTCCTAGGTTTATTTTTTTTAATAATTATTTGTAGAGTGAGAGATTTGAGAGGTTTTAGAGTCCTGAGGGAACAGAATGAGGAACTATTTGGGGAAAAGCCCTCTCCCCTTGATAAAGAAGAGCTTCTGTCCTCCATCAGCCAAACTGGCAGAGGCAGTGGATGCTGAAGCCCTGTGCCACCACCTCATTGCTGCTGTCTGCTGCAGGGCACTGTGCATTGAGCCAGGGCTCTGTGCCTGTCTGGCAGGGAGGGTTTTGCTCTTGGTGTGGTGGTTCTAAGGCACTGTGCTCATGGCTCTGTCTCTGATCCTCAGCCCTCCACTGCTGCATGTGTTCAGCAGGCACATCAAAGTCTGGGCCAAAGCCCTACACCAGGCTACAATTTTGTTGGTTGCTGCAATTTTGGCAACCATAGCCCTCCCACCAGCCCTATGCTGTCTCTGCCCTCCCAGAGCCTCCTCTAAACTCCCACAGCCTTTCTGTCCCACACCACCAGTGACTCCCCTGTGGCCTTACTTAGAGACTTGGGTCTCTTCTCAAAAGCTGCCTCGTGAGCCAAAGCCTGGTCAGAGCCAGGCCCAGGGAAACAGAACTGACAAACGTCTATGCCCTGCTGTATTCCCAGTGCTATGTGCAGAGGACTAGTTTAGCACAGAAACATGTACACAAAGCCCTGTGTATTTCCTGGACAATATCAAATATTTGTTCAAACACGCACCTGTTGGAGCTAGCATTGGCCAGCACAACAGATGGCCTCCCTCCTGGTTTTCTCTCCCTGCTGGGATTCCAAGGAGCACCCCTGCCTGCTGCAGGGCAGGAGGTGGTCCTGGACCCACAGACCAAGCCCCACAGCTCAGCCAGCCAGCAGTACCTGAGGGGAATAAACACCATGTCAGCTAACAATTGTATAGGTATGCTTACTGCCTGCCATGTATAAATTAATTTATATTAAACAGAAATGAAACTCATTTTAAGGTTTATAAAACTTGAGTCACTGGTGGGATTTGCAATTACAGTAAGAACTTTAGTATCCTCTCTTCTAGTGCTTTAGTATCTTTTTCTCATTGTATGACACCTAAATAAGCAATATAGTGATTTTAGTAGCAAAGATCAGCAACTATCAAAAATATTTGGAGATGCAATTCAGGTAGGTTATCCAAAACTCACATTAGTACCTATATTTGGCATTCACATTCTCTGAAAAAATCCCTTTGCCCAGGATTTTTCTCCTGGGAAGCTGAGAAGCCTCAGAAGAAAAGGAAAAAAAAATATTATCTCATTTGCTTCTCCTGTGTTGTGCTCATGTGGAATGTGTTTGGAGACTGTTTACCCACAAGTGATTGTTTCATTGGATTCTGCTGTGAGTTGTTTTCACTCTTTGGCCAATCAGTGCCAGGCTCACTGGAGAGAGTCACAAGTTTTCAGTATTATTTTTTTAGCATTCTATAAGTATCCTTTCTGTATTTTTTAGTATAGTATTCTTTAATATAATATAGTATCATAAAACAATAAAATAATAAATGAGCCTTCTGAGAACATGGAGTGAGATTCATCATTCCTCCCTGCAAATACAACACCTATATACTACACCTATATTGTACAAGGTAAGTCCTACTGTAATTGAATTTATTATTGTTTTAGCCCTTCTTTGGTTGGTAAATTGATTCTATTCATCTTTTCTGGTCTATTTGTGATTATGAGAGAAATCTGGATAAAGAATATTCAAGTCAGGATTGGTTTTTGTGGGTCATCAGGCTGCTCATCCTTCACAGCCCCTGGTCCATAATGTGTCCTCGGTCATCCCAAGAGAACAGAAACCTTCCAAGTAAAAGAACAGAAATCAAGAGGTAAAAAAATTATAATACACTTCTGGTGTCACTAGGGATTCTTTATTCCTTTGGCACAATGTAATCAACACTTCCTAGAATTTTGAAATCAGCAGCTATTTCTGTGTATAACCCCCAGTCTGTAATCAAAGACAACATCCAACATGTTTCTGTATCTCAGCCCACTCTGTGTGAAATGAAGGAAACAATACTCCCCTTTCCAATCTGTTGCTGTGCTCTGGGGATGGTGACTCTGGTCCCTCTTGGCACAGCACAGTCAGGTCTCCCAGCCTATTGTGGCCCTCACTGCAGAGCTCTGGCACTGGCCCCACCTGCCCCTGGCTGCAGCAGAGCAGGTGTGTCTGGGATGCAGAGGGGAGGCTGGGACAGGAGGTTTCAGAGGGTTTCTTGCCTCCCAGAACACACAGGGTGGGTAGGCATAGGCTCAGACAGAGCTGCACACTGGAATTCTCCTGACAGGCTGAGGCTCTTGCAAAGGGCACAGGATAGCTTCAGGTGAATGTGTCTGAAAAGGCCTCCAGGGGCTGCACCTGCACATAGCCATTCCTTGCTCCTGCAGCCCACGAGCATCCAGTGCTGGTATCCAAACAGCAGCCTGAGTGAGGACAGTGCTCTGTGAAATTCTGTAAACTTCTGCAACATTCCTCGCAGTTTGTGAGTAAGTGTGCCTTATATTTTATCTGCCTTTGTGGCAAAAAGTTCATTAATTCAGACGGGAGGTGCTGTGGCCTTGCAAAAAAGATGTTCATCCATACCTGACAACTGATTTTTTTCAAGTGCCAATTTCCCCTGGCCTTAGTTGTGCTTGTACCCAGTTAGTTCTAAACAGCATCCTTGAGGCCTTGGTAGTTCAGCAAAATAAATGGGTCATCTGCAAAGCTGTGTACACTGTTTCTTCAATTAGATGAGAGGTGAAAATAGGCAATATAGCAATTTATAACTCCTGGTTACAGCCTTGGAGAATGCAGTCACAGACCATCATGGTCTGCGTATGCAAGGCCATCCTCCTTTTTCTTCTTTTTCTCGCTGCTGTGTGATCATTACCAACAATGCAAAGTCAGATGTGAGTTGCCATGGTGGAGGGGCTCCTTCCAGGACTGTCTGAGCAGAGCACATTCTAAATGTTGCACCCTGGAGCCCAAAATACCACAGCAGTAACAGAATCCTTTCTGCTAGTGGTTGCCAGCACTGTCTCCTACCCAAGACCCCTAAGGATGCAGGGCTTTTCAGCATACTTCCTTCAAACACAGCCTCACATCCGTTGTTCAGATATCATGTGTTCACATTTGTCTTAAATTAGCCTGCACAGTGACTTTTTAGTGACTCAAAGTGAAAAAGAATCTGTCCTTCTACTGCTGCAAACCAAAAAGGAAGTTTTATATATATATATATATATGCATTGGTAGGCTTCCAGTACTTCACACTACCAAACCATGAAGACAGCTGATGCAGAGTCTAGATCAGGAATAAAAATAAACACAAGAGATGTGCTGTCCTGCATAGTTTGGATGGCTCCAGTTTTCAAAACACATATTTTAAAACCCCAGCAGTTATATTTGAATTCTTATTAAAGACCCTGGGCAAAATTTAAATGACATTAATGCAGACTAACTCAACAGCAGTGAAACTGCACTAGTGCAGGCTTTGTCCTCAAGAAAGCTTTCAAAACCCCAGCTCCTCTGGTTGTCTGTTAAGCTAAGCTGGAGATATGAGGCTGTCAATAATATTTTAAACAGGAATTAAGTTGGAAAAAGCCACCAGTTTAGGTCCAAAACCTATCCACAGGTGCTCTTGAGCACACAGATGGGGAGGGAGCTGAGGAAATTAATGATTCCTCCAAGAGCTGGATGGTCCGTGGCACAGCTCCCTCTCCCCTGGCTCTCCATGTCTGCTGCCATGGAGCTCTGCTCTCCCTGTGTGTGATCCCCCTGAGGTTTCCCTTCCTCAGCACTCTGATCCATGGGATTCAGGCCAGTATCTGGAAATGTCTCATGCCAAGGAGAAACAGACCCTGGAAGTACATTTGCATGAAACTTTCTGGTTAAAGTCATTGCGCACATTCCTCTGGGTATTTTCTTTCTCTCACTTCTTGTATGGCCACTCACATTCAAGAGCTAGCATCTGATATCTTTGTTTTCTGCAAAGAAAATGGCTCATTGCTTGTATTTTCCCCTCTGATTGCTAGTTAATGAAATTGGTTCCAGCTGTACCATCACTGCAGCAATGAGCTACAAAGAATCACTTGTCTCAACTGCCTGGGCCAGGCTCATTTCAGCTACAGCTCACAGATGGCACAGCTATCCAGGAGACTGGAAGAATGCAGTCAAGAATAATGCAAAAATGGGGAAAAGCTGAGGCTCATCAATCTTTGGTGCTTTGCTATTGGATCTGTATTGTACTCCAGCCTCGTAGCTCCAGCACTGCAGCCTGTGGAGCTGTTTGGTCACTCTCTGGCATCTTGTTCCTTTGGAAATGTAACTCCAAATGACAAGGTGCCTGTGCCAAATGAGAAATAGTGTAGTACCAGCATGTGCAGGAGGTGCTGCTAAACAGGGAGTGTCTGAGGGCTCTGTGGTGTACTTCCCTTCCACCTCACCAGTGTCCCTCCCCTGTGATTTGAAGAGAGGGCCTTTCCTGGAATATTCATATATATATTCAATATAATGTCACCAATCATCTGCCATGTAACTCAACTTCTCCAAAGGCCCAGTTCAAGAACCCAAAGCAGTTTAGCAGCACATCCCTGATAAACACAAACCAACAAATGGTAAATGCTGGCTGTAGCTTTATTTGTCTTTCATTTTATGAGAGATTGCTCCTTTACTTTTGGAAATGATAATCTAGATATCCTCCATTATGGCATAATAAATATCTGGGGTTTGTGCTTAAGAGGTGGGCCCAGGTTTCCTGTGCCTGTGGGTATTAAGACCTCCAGCTGTTAAATTGCAAATCATATTGGGTATGTTGATGATCCAGTGAGCTTTCTGCTTGGCTATCCTCTCCCACTGAACCACTGATGCTCTCTTGGTGCTTCAGAGGTAACAATCTGCTTCCTTGTTGCTTGTACTCCTCCAAGTAACATTTTGCAATAATATTAATTATACAGCATGCTTAGATTTCTCACACCATTATTAGCAAATACATGTTTACTCTAGCTTTCCTTCTTGAACTGAATCTGGGAACTATATCCCATGTACTATCTTTGAAAAATACTTGGATCCATTCTATACAAAGGTGAAGTTTAATATCCTTTTCTGTCACTAGGAACAAGCTGTTCTACAGCTTTCAGTCTGAGTTTCCAGAGGAAAGCAACTCCCATGATCCCCAAGAAGAATTGGACCTGAGTTTGACAGCAAAGCACTTTTGATAAAGGAGGAAGTATACAAAAAACAATTCCTTTGTTTAAGCAAGAGAAGCAAAATTTGTAATTTAGTAGGGAATACTAAATTGGGAGCAGTAAATTCTGCTGGAAAGTCAAAGTAGAGATCTGTGATGGTAATACAGGACAGGTCCAAAGGCTAAAGCTCTGAGGAATCCCTGTTGATTTGTCAAGTAGCAGGGCTCTTAGCCAGGAGTTTATAAAGCCAGAATGGTTAATGACTTTTAAAAATTCAAGTTCAAAGGAAGAAATGTAAATTCTGTTGAAGTGAAAGGAAAAGGAAGACTGAAAGCATGAAGTGCTTGCCTCTGTGACCAGTGTGTGTCAACTTGGTTTTTAAAGGCACAAAGAGATGATGGTTCCTATTCCTCCTGCACAGGGAGAAATGCTGTGTTCAGGAGTAAGGAAGATGGCAGGCGCTTGCTGGACGTTAGAGCAGCTTTATTTTTTGTAATGGACTCTACAAGGGGTAAGGGCTTAGCTGGACAATTAAAGTGACACATCTGTGGGGATGAGAAACTCACAGACCAGCTGAGAGTGACTAGTAAGAAGTAGTTGGAGGTAGCCCTGTGTTTCCTCTGTCTCTGCCTACAACTGCAATCTCCTTTCTGATCTCTGCTTTCGAAACTGGAGGTGTTGGTGATGATCTAACCAGCACCTGACTAGCCAGACATTTGTACTTGGAGGGCAGCTGGATCATGTGGTGGGGGAGTGGCTGTCACCCTGGCAAATCCCTTCAGAGGATTACTCCAGAATCTCTGTCATTTGCCTTTTAGCCTTAAACCACCCACTTCCATCCAACCAGCAATGAACAAACTTGAAATGCCCAGTGTGTTAAGCAGTTGAGCAGAGAGGACAAGAGCTAAAATCTGTACTACCAAGAAAACCTGAGAACTTATCCCTTTGGTGCTTGCTGATGATTATTCTGTCTTCTGACTTCCCTGTGTATTTGTATTTGATTTATTTTGGAATGCAGGAAGGTCCTTCCCTCCCTCTCCAATCAAAACCATAGAGCCAAACCAGCCAGCATGAGATGTTTAAAAAGATTCACCACACAATTTCAATTATTGCTCTGACTTCTGCTGCAGCTAGTTACACTCATCCTCAGGAAGAGAAAATACCTTTCTGTAAACTAGAAATAATAAAAAAAAATCTTTCTAGCTTAGGCTAGCTACCGAAAATGTACTGCACCTTTCTGACCTCTGCTGTAGCCATCTAACAGCCCTTGTGGGTTAATTTGGGCACAACAGTGGTCTTTATTCTGGTTTTGGTTTTGTGCTTGGTATTGCACTGATATGAACACAAGCTATACTAAAATTGAGATTTTGAAGGTTTTAATGTAAATGTGGAACTGCAACTATTTGAGATCTCTAGCATTTTCCTTGAGATTGATTTTTTCTCTGATAATTTGTTTTGCCAAAACCAGTGTTTTCCTTTCTTGACTTGAACCATCTTGGTTTCATCAATACTGGTTTTTTATAGTTTGTCTCTGAGGCTAGGGAGCAGCTGTATTGAAAGATTGTTTTTTTTTTAGAATAAGAACCTATATCTGCACCCCTGTCTAGTCTGCTTGAAGTAGTTCTGCCCCAGACAGATGAAGAACAAAGAACTTGCCAAAGAGTGTAAGATCTGTCCAAGAAGCAAGATGAATTGCTCGTCTCTGGGCCACCAGTAGGATCAGAAGCAGACAATAAATGTAAGTGTGTGCCATGCTCCAGCGCAGATGTGTCACACACTGGGAAACTGGCACTGACCTCACCATGGGTGTAGCAGAAAGCTGCCCAAATCTGGACATCACTGGCCTTTACAAACACGGTTTGCAAGTACAGCTAACTTCTTATTGCTGTGTGGATGCCAGCTTTGCTCTATTTTCTGTCGTGACCAGGACTGGATTTCCCTGCTGAAAGAAGGGGAATCCAAATCCTGGTCTTCCATGGAGGTGGAAAGACATGAGTGAGTGTGGGAGCTGGCTGTGGAATCAGTGCAGTGGGATGATGTGTGCACATGGAAACAGGAGCTCCACTGCTGCCCCAACCACAGCTCAGAGGTGCAGTGCTGTCTCTGGCTGCATGGAGTTACAGGGCTCAGCACAGCCCTGCATGTGTCTGTGTGGCCAGCAGGCATGCTGCAGTGGGTTTGTGTGCATGGAACCATTTCAAAGCATGCAGGAGCAATTTTTCTTCCCTGCAGCATGCACAGCAGCGCCTGTAGCCCCTCAAGGAGCGTGCTGGGGCCTTGCTCCCCTCTTTTTGTGCTGCTTTGCTAGCTTCCCTTTTTTCCCTTCTTTTCCTTACTCAGACAGAGTAGCCTTGTGGGAAAGGCAAAGCAGGCTGTCTCTGAAGCACTGCAATGCAAACAAACCAGCTCCAAGTGAACTTTGACTGGGAAAATCTGTTCTGCACAGTGTGGCCATCAGAGTATGTGTGAGCTGCAAGGAAAGACTGCAAGGCAGGTGAACTGAAGGACCTGAAGGACCTCAGTTCTTTGACAGTGACAGTGTTTGTGAGAAGTAGATTTAAACTAATTTGTGAATGAGCTCTAAAATGTTAATTTTATCCATGTTTGATGGGTGTGAGTACTGTATGAAGTCAACATCAGATACCAGAGTATGCTGTGTCTCTCTTCAAAGCCTTGCACAAGTGGTGCTTGTAATGCAGGTGAATGGTGATGTCCACATTTTCCCAGGGGGAAAACAGAGGAGCAGTGCAATGTGCAATGGGACACAGGGCTGATGATCCAGCATGTAACTCCAGAGCTGCTGGCCATCAGACCTGTACTCTGGACCCGATTTATTCAATTTATTAGCTGAAATAAACAAGTTCAAATGCATAGGTGATGAGATGTGAGCTTCTAAGTGAGAAGCAGAACCACCATGCAGTTAATTGGGAGGAGGCTAGCTCCAACTTGTACAGCTGTTCTGTCCTAACAGCTTGCCTGATGGTGTAATACATTAAAAACAACAATAATCCTGCTGTCCAGTAACATGTACAGGCTAGTTACTGGAGTCTTAACTGCAGCTGGATGCAGAGATGCAGGAATGAATATCACAGGTATAGCCTACCCAAATCTACAGTGACAAGGCTTTTCAAGGATTGGCCATTAGGATGACAGAATCTAAGTTATATGGGCTTCCACTGCTTCCCAGACTTCCATTTGCTGCTCATAACCCAACAGTTTAATTCCTTGTTTGCCCTATGGCAACATCTGGCTACCAAAATTTCTAATGGTGTTTTATTTATGAAACCTGCCAGGGTTCTAGGCAACACCTCTTTTCTCACATGGAAGAGTGATCCCTTTAATGGGATTAAAGAGAAGATATCATTTCCTGCTTCCATGCCTGAAAGTGAGAGAATTGTTAATTGGGTAAGAAATATTAGAGTACCTTTTGAGATTGTTTATCTAACATAGGCTAACATCCTCAACGATATGCCTTGGTTTCCATGCTTTAGGGAAAAGAGATGGGAACAGCAATGGAATATTCTGATGCCAAAACAGTGACTTGCCACAAGCAACAAGGTCACTGCTGTCATGGAAACTACCCAGGCTTTGGGCTCTTCTGACAAGTAATGCCTTTGACATGATGGTCTGAAAATCCATCCTACATTCAGGATTGTTTCTGTGATTCCTGTGTCTTCTGTGTATTGCAAATATTTCCTTGCACAGTTTTTAAAAGAAGGGAAGACAAGGCAGAGCTATTCAACAGCCATCCATTATGAGAGCACTTGGTACTAAAGTAATCCTGAAGAATCTTGTGAATCCATGGATGTCATCAGAGTGCATGCAAGATTACCCAACAGAGCTCTTGATTCACTTGGACTAATGAACACCAGGAAAATAACAGATTGTATTGGGTAATCTGTGTGTTTGGACACCCAATCCTTCAAGCCAAGTCATTCTTGTAGGCCTGGAAAACCATTGAATGAAAAATTCTCCAACTGCTACAGGTCTTCATTAAAACACAGACCAAAGTCCTCTGCATTCCACCCACTGTAATACTGAGAAGAAAACACTGTGACTAGAAATCTTGCTTGAATCATTAAATTCCTGCCAGCCAAAAGTAGATACTTTTTTTCCTTTTGGCTGCAGAAGCTGCACCTTGGACGAGTTTCCTGTCAGCAGTGGGTCTGACCAAGCACTGTGCACCTGAGAGCCAGCCTGGCACTGCCTCACCACACACAGCAGCTGGGCCCCCTTGGATCTCATGCGCAAGGAGGCCTGAAAGCAGAGTAATTTTTAATGAAATGTTTGACTTTCAGGTTTAGAAGGCCTCCTCAAGATATGTGTCGGTGACATGTACAATGCTATGAAAGAGTAGGGAGGTCCTTCCCCAGTGAGAAGAAATATACGTATATGTGTATGTATACAATGTAAATGTTTGTAAAGCAAGATATCAGGCCCAGTAACACCTCTGCAGCTATGAATGCAAGCCTCCTGCCTTGCTCTGGTTGCATTCAGTGCTGCAGCAGTTTCACAGTGGAGGCTTTGGAACCTTGCAGGACCAGTCCCAGACTCCTGGTGGTGCAAAGAGTTTTAATCAGAAAGAAAAAGCCTAAAAATAATGTCACAAGCTAATGTGCTGAAATGTGTGGAAAGAGCTTGGCAGAGTTATGTAGAGCACTGACTGGTATGGTGTAGATTTCTATGCAGGGAAGGCTGGCTTAGTTGGGTTTTTTTTGATGAGGAATATCTAGAAAAAGAGACAAGAAATGGAAAAGGACATGAAGAGAGAGACAGAGTGCTAATGGTTTGCGCTCTGGAAACTAAAAAATTTATGTTCCCACTGGAAAGAATTGCACCTGTTCCACCACATGTTTTTTTCAACTATTTAGCCCTCTTTAGATCATAAGAGTATTTTTGAAGTTTGGCAGAAGGTACACAGAGTCAGACTTTGAAGCTACTCTCTTCTTTCTGGATGCTTTCCAACATCTGGGAAGCTGTAGGGGAAAAAAGCAACTCTAGAATATCTTAGCATTTCTTCTCATAGGCAACTGAACATATTTTCTTGTTAGTAAGCACTGTATGTCACTCTTTCCACAGCCCAGCACTGGAACCCACATGTGTGTGCTAAATAACAACACCACTCCTGTATATGATGTACCAGCTATTCCTTACACAAAACTCCAGTAAGTGAATCACTTTTAATCATTTCTCCCCCTTTTGGAAAAGCATTTATATGTGTTTTCTCTTACCCATGGTGAAGAAGTGTGTGGAATATTTTATTAAGGGTAATATTTGTATTTGAATAAGAGATGTCCATTCATTAGAATAAATCCTTTAAGTTAGGGTAGTTCTGAAATGTGAAAGCAGCATTAAATTAAAAAAAAATAAAATTATTAAAATAAATAAAAAAACAAACACATGCCACTCTTCCTGGGTAAAAATCTACAATTAAATGGATCGCCCTTTTAACTAATCAAAAATTCTTTAAACATGTTTCTGCTATGGCAACTGGCCCAGCATTAGGCTGATTGAGGGGGTTTGTGAAATGACCTTTAGGACTTTCCAATCTGGTCAAAAATCTTCCCAACTCCTAATAGTCCAGCTGGCCCAGAGACGGAGCGGGGGATGTCTTCCTATATCCTGCATTCAAATATCCTGCAGTCTTCCTTTTGGCAATGTAAGCATATAAAAGTCTTTGGTACTTTTCCAGCCACTCGCTTAAATAAGACCATGTACTGAGCACTAAGTGTGAAAGAAATATACATGCCTTTAAAAGTCAACAAGAAAAGTATTTTTGTTTGTTTAATTTAAAAGCTGGCATTATGCCCCATGCTCTTTACAGCTGCTAAGAGCTGACAGCTCCGACCTCTGCCAGGCCCTGAAGGGGGCTAGAGATGCTCAGGGCACAAGAGGACAGGATTTACACCTTTCCATTTGGCTGACTTTGTCTCATTTGGCAGAAGAAAAGTCTTTGACGTTCCTGGTTTGAAGAAATCTGCAAACCTAGGTTTGCTAAGCTGTTGCCTGATGTCTAGGAGTTGCTAAACAGTGATAGCATTTCAACAACAAAATGGCCAAAATAGCACAAGTGTTGTTCCTGTTATTTCTAAAACACCTCAAGACTACCCTAGAATTTACTGATTCTATTTTCCTGAACAATCTGGTACTAGAGACAAGGTTTGCAATTAGCATTCATCACACATTCACTTCATTAATACACACATTTGTTAAATTCATGTTCTGCTAAGATGCCTGCTTTGCTTAAAAAATAAAATAAGACTGGAAATCTTTGAGAAGGAGAATTTCTGAGGGTCTTTGGCTAATGTGAACCCAAACCCTTGCAAGTTAATTAAGAGCATATTTAAAGACAGGTGGGTTGATGGGGTTTCCAATAAATCTGTGTACACACAGCTGTCCTGCATACTGCAGATGTCAGAAATATCCCTTACAATGGCCTTTAAAGTAAAAGAGAAGGAAAGTTGTAGTAATGTTCACAAAAAAATGAAATTGTAGTATTTTTAAAATGCCAGAATATTGGGTTTTTTTTGTTTTCACATCCTTTTTTTTATTCCTTCACTCCCAGTTAGATTTTGGAAGGATCCCATTAAACAGAGAAGAAGAAAACTATCTCCCAGAAATAATTCTTATTGTCTTAATATTACTACTAGTATTCTCTCTCCATACTAAACCAGAAGTGTTTTACAGAGTCACATTTTTTACAGTGGTATTGAACTTGCTGTTTGCTCAAATTAAGAAATATCAATGGTATATGCAATAAAAATTGATTTTCAAGAGTGCTATGTGCAATACAGCTCATTTGAGGAATATTGCTTGGCTTATCCTCTATGGGCAGAATCTGCAGACTGTCTGACAGCATTTTAAATTGAAGTAGTGATTTTAGTAATGACATGAATAAAACATCCCCTAGCCATGAAGCTGGAGCCAAATAAGCCTTGAGATCTGGCCACAGCTGATTTCAATCCCTAGAAAGAATTTGGGTCAGAGAGAGACACTAAGAAATGTGATTGCCAACCTGAGCATCACCTTTAAAAGGTGTCACTGTTTGATCAAATATTTATTCTCTTTTTATCAGCACAGGAGGCTTGTATAAAGTACATCAGTACCAATGAACTTTTCTTGATACATTGTTTCATATTAGGAAAATTTTGCCATGCATCTGATACATCCATCTGAGGAAGATGGTCTTGCATATAGATTTTTATTTAGGTGTATGTAGCTCTTCTTTTTTCTGCACTTCACCTTTTAATGCCTTGAGAAACTGTAGCAATTTCATGGGAATGGGTCTGCACTACCAACACACCATGCTCTCTCAGGAGGACATTATTTATTTAGGTACTTCTCTAAGATCAAATAAATAACACATTGGAATCCAAAGTTGTTTTTTTGCCTTGCATCCATGTCGTGGCTGTTCCAAAAGCCAGGCTCAGCACACGTGGGCCTGCTTTGCCAAACCCACAGGACTCTGCACAAGAGACAGATGCACACCAAGGTGATCTCATGCCCATTCCTGAAAACACATCTTCCTTCCCACCACACCTTTCCCATAACCTGCCTTATCTGCATCATTTGCAAACCTTGTTGCAGAAATTGTCTATTTTCTGTGCTTGTCTAGTGCCAGATAAAAGTACTGTTTGCTGGCCCTCAGTGTAGTGAAGATAGCAGCAATAATCTCGTGGTTTAAAGAGGCATCTTGTCTGAATTCGCTGTCATAGAATAAAAGCTATTAAAAGATCATTTCTTGCATTGAACCCAGCCTTGTGATTTGAGAGCTGTTTAAGGGCTGAAAGACGGTTGTGTTTTCACTGATGTTTTGTATTTTTTAATCAGAACTAGAAAAAAAAATGGACAGTTGTACTATGCAATTTGCTTGACTTCTTGATGGTCATGTGCCATTACCATTTTGCAAACCCCTTTGATTGCTGAAATCTTGCTCTCTCTGCCTCCAGTTTTGCATTTTCACCACAACCAGGAGTTACCAACAGCACAACTCTGCCAAAAAGGTGTAAGCAGGGCAATTAATGCTCACTAACTATTCTGTTTCAGGAAAGTTCTGCTGGGTTAGATCAAACAGCTGCCAAAGGCAGGCTTGGCTAACCAGCATGGTTTGTGTCAGGCGGATCAGGAAAACTGCAGCACGATTCCAGTTCATCCCAGGGAGAGCCCTGGTTCCTGGGAATGCTCATTCCAGATGCCTGGCATCTTTAGCCTGCAGAACCAGGTCTGGAAGAGGATGTTTACCAGCTGTCTGTGAAATAATGACTGTTTTCTGAGGCTTCAGTCACATGGTCACTGTAGAAATGGCTTTGTGGCACTTGAAGATGTCCATCTCCAGCCATAAGCTGAAAATTACCTTCTTCCTGCTACAGCTGAGATGTCAGAATAAATCATCTGGGCTCTCATCATGGGTTTTAGTGCAAAGACAGCAGGTTAGTAAGTGCTGGTAGGAGTGATGTGAGTTCACCCTCCTGACTTTTCTGCTGGAATTTAAACAGTGATTTTTTTATGTAGCTTTTTATACTCTGGGTTGACTGTACAGCTGCTGCAGTGCATCTTAAACTGGCACAGCTGCTTGGCCACAAAATGCATGATGTGAGACTGAACATTAATCACTTTACAGCACAAGGCTTGTGGCAATGTAAAGGACCTGCAAAGAATGCAGACTGTACCTGGGTAGAGCCTTCTCCCATGTAGAGGTAACTTAGAGAACAATGTGTACATTTTAGAAAAAAAGTACATGTGGGAAACCTAGAGTTTTACCTAGATTTAGAGAATGTGAAAAGGCCACAAAGTACAGGCATTTTAAGTATGCAAGACAAGCAATTCTCTGTCACTTAGCAAACAGGAAACGTCAGAATAGCTGAGGCGTGAAAGTCAGTAACAGCCACAAATAAAGTAATCTCTGGTGAGTGTAACCATGAAAAATGTGAAATGTGTTTTTCCCTCAAGCTTCAAAGTAACTTCCTCCAGTCCCACAGATACTGAATTGGTACTAAGACACTAGATCTCATAAGAAGAAAGATTTGTCAGCTCTCTCAGACATTCTCCATCAGCCCTGTCTGTGCCACACAAAGCAGCAGGTAAATGCTCCCAAAAGTCTACATTACACACCTGCATTTGCAGATTTTGCCAAGAGCTGTTGCTGCTATTACTACTGAAGTGAATAAACCCAGAGGTTCTGGAAGAATGTAGCATTAGTGACTACTCCTGACAGAACTCACCCCATTTGGACTCTGACTTGGTATTTAGCAGGTTACTAAGCTTCATTTGACAGGTTGAATAATGAGGCATCTGTCACATATGTCAGTAAATAGTTGTAAGGACTAATTATCTTTGGTGTTGCATTGTTTTTGATCTTGCTTCAGTTTCCAACCAATTTGTAAGGTTCTCTTTTCCTACTAGATGTAAATGGCAGTACTCTCAGAAACCACTTTCCCAGGTGGGTGTTTTAGGCACCAAGAACAAGTTACCCCTAACCTTTTGGTAGGTGTTTGTGTAGAATGATGGTACTGGTGCAGCTTTCTAAATTCTACTTGGGTTGGTGCGCAGTATTTTCTTCTGTGGTTTGTCACAGAAAACAGGGTGGTTTTTTTTCCTGAAAGGTTGCCTTGAGTGTTTTGAAGCATCTGGCTCTTTGAGGCTATCTTCTGACACAATACATTCACATTTGTTCACCTCTTAAGAGCAGATTGTTGTGATGTGATAGGGAAGATATCTGAACCTGAACCATCTGTCTGACCGCACCACTGCAGCTCTCATCCTTGGCTGGAACTCTGTAGCATGATTTTTTTTTTCTAATGTGAGCCTTGCACGAACAATGCGCTCCAACTACATCTCCTGTCACACTGCTGGAAGCCTGTTTACACTCTGCCCTCGATGGTGAAGCAGTGGTTTCACAGCTCAAAGCTGGGGCAGTAAGCCAGGAGCCTGCCTGTTCCCAATGGGACAGCCGCTCCTGTTGCAGCAGGGACACACAGACACACAGACACACTGACCCACGGCTGCTGCAGCCCCTGTTTGACACAGACCCAGGCAGGGCGTGGATTGCTGCCGTCAGGGAAGCTGCAGTGCTGGGGAATTACAGGAATTACAGGCCATGGTTTGCTCGTGTCTTCTGCAGTCACATTGTGCAAGATCACTGCCAACGACCTGCATCAGAGATGGGAGTTTGCACTGGAACTGACACTTGACTTAGCCTGTTAAGGACTTCAGTGTTATTCCAAAGAACTTGAAGTGGGTCAGGTACTGAAAGGGAAGCCAGTGGTGTTTGGACAGCATTAATTTTGGTTATTATGTGCATTGTCTGGTTAGACCTGTTTTTGAAATGTGCCACTACATGATGTGCTCATTAGAGCAGCCTCATCATCTCCTCCTGCCCATGCTCAGCACCGTGCTGTAAACAGCCCACTGCGAGCGGCTGGCACTGCAGGCAGGTCTTGTGCAACCTGTGCTGCTGAGCTGCTGCTGCTGCTGGTGTGCAGAGCCATGCTCAGAGCTCTGAGGGACAGCCTGCCTTCTGCTGTGCCCAGCAGCAAGGGCTCTGGCTGAAAGTCAGGGCAGGAACACAGAAAACTGGGTTGAGACAGTACCTCCACATCTCTTCCTGCTTGCAAAAATATTTGAAAGTAATTTACTCTGTTTTAATTCTGAAACTGTTGAGTTATTTAGACTGTCACATTTTAGCATTTACTGTGTTTGTGGTGGCATTTAAATGCAACAGAAATTAAATTTAAACGCATCCTAGCTAAATGTTCCAAGCAACAAGTTTCCATGAGTGAGCGAGCAAATAACTTTATGCTGCTTGTTTTCCTTCTTGTCTTGCCACTCCACAGCCTTTCACTGCAGCCCCAGGCCCCCCAGCCACCCTTACCATGTAAAAAAGACCCCAAACAAAACAAAAAATAAAACCCAACTGTGATCCTTGTTAAAGCAAACAAAATATTTTGTACTTTATTCCAGAGAAGGAAGAAATAAGGGAAAAAATAAACAACTCCAAACATACAGATCTACCTGAAATGTAAGTAGCTTTATTACACTGAATTATACCTCTACCTAAACTTCTCTGAAATAGTGATTGAGGAAGATAAAAACAAGTTTTTTCTTTATCCAGGACATACATGAAAGGGGAAAAAGTCTCTAAATGGATAGAGAAATAATAATGTGAAAGGTTATGCCTTGAAATGGTTCTGTTTCTTCAAAGAGAAATGTAATAATGTCCTGGTAAATCATATTTCTAAATATTGATCCTGTTTCTACAGGAAGCTATTGTCCCTGTACCTACTGAAATCTAAGAGCCCTGAAAACAAATCAGTTGGTTGTGATTTGCAGGGAAGGAATTAAGGCACTACAAGTATACATTTATCAGGTTGTCCTGAGCTTTTTTTTTGTTCTTTCAGTGACTCAGAATAAGATTCTGCTTTTGGCAGACTCCTCAATATAATCAATTAAAAGCCAGTCTGTGGTTCATTCATTGGATGCTTGAACTGTCTTGTGTATGGTTAGTGTGTCACGTATCAATTATGCAAATCTGAAAGCAACCATTGCGTGCAAACTGATGCAGGCACTCACAGAAAAAAAGTGGAAAAAAAATAAAGATTTGGGGTGAGAAAAGCCCTCCTGCTGAATCTGGGCTTTACAGGGAGGGATC
The DNA here is from genome assembly GCA_013401375.1 of Spizella passerina. Classification (NCBI taxonomy): domain Eukaryota; kingdom Metazoa; phylum Chordata; class Aves; order Passeriformes; family Passerellidae; genus Spizella; species Spizella passerina. The sequence goes on along the minus strand of WBNQ01006605.1, from coordinate 9,385 downwards.
TCACTTTTTCCCACCAAACAAGGAATTTTTTTTCCACCTTACAGTGAGTTCAAGCCCTACAATGTTTGTCCCTGAGCTTGCAGTCAGGCGTTTAGTGCTCTGCAGACCAGGATGTGGTCATTCTGCATCCTTCTGTGATAGAAATACTTTTTTCTTTATGTTTTTGTATTTCAATCTCTCACCCTTGCATAAGGAAGACCTGAGAATATGCATGTATGATTCCTTGGAAAGGATGGTTACTTAAAAAAAAAATCACAGTTTTTGGCTTTGGTGAAACACAAGCCTTACCAAGCAGAAATTCATGATTTGAAATAAAGAAATCATATTTGCACAGGTATATATTGAATATTTTTCTGGAAGTTAGCACAAGCTATGTTCTGCCTAAAGGCCTAATTATAAAAATGTAAATTTAGATCAATTCCAATACAATGTGCTCTTTACATTCTTCTAAAATTTCTGATGCCTTTCACATGATTAAGATTTTATGTTAAGCTATAAATCAGATTATAAACTCAGTATTTAAATAATTAAAGATTTGCTGTGACCTTCAAGACATCCAGGTCAATGCAAAGGGCCATCCTTCTGGTGCTGACAGCAAGGAGGTGATGTGTTACTCAGGTGGAGATATTCTGTGTGGAGTGGCAGGAACCTAAGCAATGTCCCCTGTCATTTGTGAGATCATCAGTATCTAAAACCAGAGGACTGATAGGACTTCAGGAAAACATAAAACCCAAACTCTAAATGACTTCTTAGGATCATGCTGAGCTGTTCTCTGCACTAGGGTAAATGATTCTGGGGCTGTTCATAGCTCTGCATGTTGTGGTTTCTTGGTTTAAGGCTGCTCAATGCCCAGATGTGAATTTTCCAACAGGGTGACCCTCCTGTGCACAAGAACCATTCCCTCATGGCTGGACCACAGAAGGACATGAGGATGTTTGGGACACAGCTGGGGTGACCTGGGAAGCCACAGGGTGCATCATGCTTCCTGTGCTGATCTGTCCTCTTCCACCTGCCTGTCCTCCTGGTTTGACCCACCTGGAATTAACACTATAAGCACTTAACAAACATCTCAATTAGTTCTCTGTGTAAGCCTAAAGGGTAACTTACAGTGAAACCTCCTTTTGTATATTATGTATAGAAATAGAAAATTTGCACTAAAAATGGTAATTGTCTGCACCTTGGACAGTCACAGAACAGAGCTCAGACATGAAAGGAGGAGCTCCAGAGGAATCTGTGTTAGCAGATGTGACACACAGGGTCATAAATCTGCACCAAAAGAAGGCTCAGGCTCCAAATTCATCACTTAGTAATAAAATTAGAGCTATCATTACACTTGTGCTAGTGTGTGGTGCTATAAACTCATGTGTAAAAGAAAGCTATTTGATGTGAGAATTGAGATTACTTGGTAGGAGAATATTTTATTTTTTGTTGGGTGTTATGTGCCAGCCTGAAGAGTGTCTGAGGGTGAGTCAGCACTCTTCCACTTTTAGATAAAAAATGTGCATTAACTTAGGAGGCAGAGGCTGGTTGTCCAGGGCTGCCATAAGCATAAGGCCAGTGGCAGGAAGCACAGTAGCAATCATTAGAGAAATTAATCCCAAACTCTCTGCAGTACTGGGGACAGTAAAAGTTGGGGTTTTTCCTTTCTTGAAAGAAGAAATGCGAGTTCTTCAAAAATGGTTTGTGGGGGAAGTTTTGAGTTTTGAAAAGTGCACTAAATTTGTTGAAAAGTGTTCTTGCAGCATTTTCAAAATGAAAAAAATCTGTGTTTTAATATACATTAACTTTTATTTTAGTTCTGCAAACTGTTTTTTCAAGAGTCAAACATTTTCAAATTATTTTATCCTAACTGTTATGGACTGGGAAAAAACCTGCATTATCATAAGAGGTTGTCCTCATTTGGCAAAGAAAATACTTAGGAGGAGAAATGACATTGAAATTATATTGAAACAATGTGTAAGCCATATTCTTCACATTAACAACCAGTAATCTTTCCCTTCTCATCTCATCTTTGATCTGCATTTTGACTATACTGTAATTTTGAAAAGGACTGGTTCCTATTGCATAGTCATGTTGCAATCATTGTTTATTGTGTTGCTCTTATATAACACCTACTCTAGGTGTATATACTTAATTCTGATTAGGAGATTAAAAAAATATGTCATATATGAACATGCATTGTCCCAATAGGAAGTGTTTGTAACCAACTCCAAGAGACAAAACTGGTGCAATCACTGGGACAGAAGATAAACTAGCTCAGAGAAGGAAAGCTGTTTCTGTGCCCTGTGAACAGGTGCAGTGTACAGGCACCTGTGGAAAACACTGATGATGGAGTGCAAAATGTGCATCACACAATGCTATGGTATTCAGAGTCCAGTTCAAGAGTCACTCCAAAGAAATTCTCTTCCAGGCTATGGCACCTCTTTCCTCTGGGGAATCTTGAGCAAGACATGTTTTGACGCACATTTCACTTCAAAACCCACTAACTTTTCAGTCAGCCCCCTGGCATCTGGGACCTAGATTCTTTCTGGCTGACCAACCTAACTTCCAGAAGTGCCCCTCTGTTAATTGACAGAATCTGGCATTTTCTAACTATTCTACAGCAACTGCCCTTTGCTGAACGACCTATATTTAACTCTGGGCACATGTAAGTGTTGCCTCAGGTGGCACCCTCATTTCCCAAGCATGCACTGCAAGGCAGACACAAAGCATTGGTGAATACACCTGGCACTGTGCAGCCACAGAGAATCACTGAATGCACCTGGCACTGTGCAGACAGGGGGCATTGCTAGATACATCTGGCACTGTGCAGCCACAGAGTATCTCTGAATACACCTGCCTTACATCACGGCTCTCTGTGGCAGGACCAGCCTGCCGCTGGCATGATTCACAGAGGCAGCACTGGCAGCCGGGAGATTTCCAAGGGCTAGGAACACGAAAAGAGCCGCGGTGCCACGCTGACACCCGGTACCGGGCAGGTGCCAGGCTGACACCCGGTACCAGGCTGACACCAGGTACCAGGCAGGTGCCAGGCTGACACCCGATGCCAGGCTGACACCAGGTACCAGGCAGGTGCCAGGCTGACACCCGGTGCCAGGCAGGGGCAGGGGCTGCCCGGCCGGGCCGTGACCCGTTTGCCCGCGGGGCTGCAGCAGCTGCGAGGCCCACTGGCACAACCCTGTAGTGGCACCAAAACCTGCACTTTAAACCTAATAAAACAACTGCCACAAGCCCGACGAGTGGGATGTGGAGCAGGTGGTGGAGTCGCCATTCCTGGAGGTGTTTAAGAGGCGTCTGGGTCTGGCGCTGGGTGTGTGTTCAGTTGCTTAGGGGTTACAGGGCAGCGCTAAGTGGCCGGTTGGATTTTACGATTTTACAGCTCTCTTCCGCCCCCGACGACGCCACAATTCCCGTGGCAGCGGAGGGGCTGCAAAACCTCCCGGGCAGCCGCGGCCCCGCCGCCCCTCACGGAACGCGCCGCCCGCCCGCCCGCCTTGGCCCCGCCCCCCTCGCGCGGCGCCGCTTTCCACCAATCAGCGGCGCCCTGCCCGCCCGCGCGCCTTCCCCGCCCTCCGCTCCCCGCCCGCCGCGGCCGTGTCGGCCCGCCGGAGACGGGACGTCTCGCGAGAGCGGCGGAAAGCTCGCGAGAGCGGCGAGGCCCCCCTCCGCCCCCGCCCCCGGCCCTCCCGCCGCCCCCGCCCCGCCGCGGCCGGATCCGAGTGTGCCGGGCGGTGGGAGGGGAGGGAAGGAAGGGAACGAGAGCAAGGGAAGGAAGAGAAGGGAAGGAAGGGAAGGGGGGGGCGCCCGGCCCTGCGCAGTGAGCGATGTTTGTCCGCCATCGCGGCGGAGGCTGAAGGAAGCGCCGCCAGCGGAGCGAGGGGCCCGCGCCGCCGCCTCTCCCGCCCGGCCCGGCCCGGTCGGCCCGGCCCCCGCGCCCTCCGCGCCCCCCCGGGGGCCGCGCTCGCAGCGAAGGTCGCCAGCGGCCTCCCCCGGCCCCGTTCCCGGGTGCACCGCCCCGCCGCGCGTCCCCCGGCTCTGCCGCCCCGCGCCGGAGGCGCCGCCGGCCCCGAAGATGTCGAACCTGAGCAAGGGGACGGGCAGCCGGAAGGACACCAAGATGCGGATCCGCGCCTTCCCCGTGAGTACCGGGCCCGGGCCGGGCCGAGCGGCCTCCACAGGCCCCGTGGGCCGCGCTGTGCGGCGGGGCCGCTGGCAGCGGGGGCAGCTGGAGCTGTCAGCCGGCCTGGGCACCCCCGGCCCGGCGCGGCCCCCGGGGGGAGCGGGCGGAAGGGAAGGCGCTCCTCGGGGAAGCGGTGCCGCACGGAGAGTGGGAGGCGCAGGAACTGGTCCCTGCGATTATCGCCTCCCTCATCAAACAAATCAATTATGAAAATCCACGGACGGCACTGGGGAGGGGGGCAGTGGGCACCGATTTCTTTGTTTTCAAGGAAAAGGCCTCAAAGAGAGAGCCGAAGGTTATGCGCCTTCATCAACAAAATTAGTTAGCCCCGGAAGGTGAGGGGGGGAATATTTATTTATGTCTTCTGCGGAGTTTCCTCCTCCTGAATTTATCTCTCCGCTCCGTAGCAGAGGCTCTAAGTCGTACGATTATAAAATTTAGGTGGCACAATGCCAGCTGTGGAGAAGGTGCTACTATAAACATGTAGGCATAGGTAACTTCTGCAGGTTCCCTAGAGTCGTGAGCGTTCCTTAGCTTTGAGTTACGCAGGGGAAGGAGCCAGATTATTAATTTGCAGTGCCATAACGCTGCTGTGTTTTGACAGTCGGTTCAATTAAAGCTTACAACAGAATAACAACTACAGCACGAGTAATGGCGTTGGGAAAAGAGAGGAATAGGAAAGGTTCAGGCTGCCGGAGGATGACCAGGAAGCGTTTGTGTGTGTGTGTGTGCAGCGGGGGGTGTGTTAAAAAGAAGATAACTTAGTTGAGTCGCTGGCTTTTAAGGCTTAGCGTTGGCTTTTCAGGTTTAGTGTGAACTTTTCAATGCTGTGTCTGATCCCAGTAGGCAGTGGTGTAGAAGTAATGTGCTGTGCCTTTATAGAGAAACTGGACATACCTGTTTATCTCATTTCACTGGCAAGGCATATATCAATATATTTGCTTCATCCAAACTCTTGCTGATGAAATTAGAAGATTCTTTATAGTCTCAGCAGCCAGCTTTACAGAAATCTGAGTTACACTGATTTGCTCTTTCCTCTACTTTTAATCACTGATAGTTGCATTTAGTGGTGTAAGTAAAAAGAAAAAGTGGGCTATGAGATGAGGAATTTTAGCTGATGATAAGGTTTTCATCTCCATATTTCATTTATTTCTTTAAAAAGCCTTTTCCAAGAACGTCAATTTTGGATTATAGAAATAAAGGAGAAGATGTCCTGCCATGTGGCCACGATTTTACTACCAAGCAGTAGGAAAACCTGCACAAAAATAAACCACCACAAAAGCAATGTGTATGTTTTGTAACAAGCTGCACCTAAGATAGCAGTCCTTTAATTTGATAAACAGATTCATGTATTCCAACAGTGAATATGTAGCTATGGGTCAGGTAACAAAGGCAGACTTGGCAATGTGATAAGCTGAAGTTTGTATATTTCACCTCTTGTTTGTGAAATTTCATTTGCAGGGGTGAGAAATACTCTAATGGAGCCCTGTTGTTACGTACAGTTAAACATTGTCAAGTTTTTTATAACTGTTTTTACTAGCATTGTCTTCCTTTTCAATTGCCTAAAGAATATCTAGGTTAAAATGTGAAAACCAAAGTGTCTTCTTCCTACAAGAATTCAGTAAGTCACAAGTCATCAAGGCCTGCAACTGTATGGGGACATCTGTTGATAGCAACTTTCCAGGTGTCCCCTCAGATATTGTTTTTTACCTAAGACATTTTGTTGACAATCCTGTTGTTGATAAAGTGTTTATAGAAGAGAAGCATGTACTTTGTTGAGAGATTTGGAGGGGTTTCCCTCTGTCAATTGCAGAACTCATCAGCTGTAGTTGATGCAAAAATCTTAGCACACATTTTGTGTATGCCTAAGTGGTTGTGAAGCTTGGGCCAGGAAATGACTTGGTGCTGGAGACTGCAGTGGGATTGTTTGTGTCAATGAGCTGCATTTTCGTGGGGAGTGGAGTCTGTGTTTAGAAAATGTGGCACTCATGCAGCAGCTATGGACCCTGGCTCCTTTGTCCCAAATGTGGTGGTTCTGCTCTTTGGCTCTCAATTAAGAGTGCTTCCAGAGGTGGTTTTGTAGGCTGCTTCAATTTGTCTTCTTATTGATCATCTTTCCTCAGGAGGTCTTTCTGTTTTAGATTGGTTTGCTCCTTGCATGGAGGTAGCTATTTACTGTTGCATTAGGCTAGAAACAGCCACATTGCAATGGTGGTGTTCCTGGAGCATAGCAATATTAGCATAACTTCCTTCATGCAGGTTCTGGGCTTTTTAATATTTCACATTTTTATAATGTTCTTCATACTTCTGTTATTATGTTTTATAATAGCTAAAGGAATTGAGGAATAGTCATTTGCCAAATATTACCAAAGTTGATCTTTTCTACCTTATGAAAAATTTAATAGAAGTGGACCAAAACATTGGAAAAGCACCAGTCTTCCACCTGGAGATCTTAATACTTAGGAGTTAGTTTCATTCTGGATTTCTTTTTTATTATTCTTGTAATTGGTGCCAGATTATCTGTCATCCCAAGGATCCATTAATATTTGCTAGCTCCTGGTGTGTGCTGTGGTGTGCTTTTTCTTACCTCAGGGGCAGTGGCATGGGGTACACCATTTTGCTTGTACACAAATGGGTTGTAGAGTAATCAAAAATAACTGAGAAGATTTCTCTGTGTGTTTAACCGGTTGTTCTTTGCCTAATTTATGAATTATCTTACTACAAAGAACTTTGCACACTCTTGTTCATCCTGACTTAAAGATGGTGATAATATTTTTGTCAGAGGTAGTCCAGATGAGGATGCATTCTCTGAGACTTCAGACTTGAGCATATTCCAAACCTAGGAAGAATAACAGAAATAAATTTCCGAGACAGTTTGTTGTATATTCAGGAAAGCAAATCATGAGGTTAAACTTGTGCAGTTATCCTTATGTACCACCTCAGAAGACTTCCAGTGTGCTACTTTCAGGATCCACTTCTGGTGCTTTTAACACCTCCATAAAATGTAGCTGTTCCACATTTGCCTCAGGTCTATCCAGAGAGCATTCAGGGTGAGTTAAAGCCAGAGCTGGAACAGTGCAAGAGGGCTTTCAAAAGACAGAAGGTTCCTTTTTCTCAAGCAGTCTTCAAACACTGGTGTTTCAAATTCATACACACTGCAACAGATATGAATATGGATGCTAAAAATAACAATATATGAGAAATGTCATGTAATATTTCATGTAATTGTCCCTGATATATGTTGACTGCAGTTAGTAAGTTGGGTTTTTTTAAATTATTTGGAAGAGTGCTGTGGTTTACCAATTTCTTGTGCATTATATAAAAATGCAGGTTTGATGCATCTACAGAACATGAATTGCGCCTGTTTTGAAGTGTTGGGGGCTGTTTTCTTCCAGATTTAAAGGTGTTCTCAGGGTCTCAGATTGGCTCTCACTCCTTAACTCTCAGTGAGCCCATTACTGCTGGCTGCAGGAATACTTTCAAAGCTCTCAAATAAGTTTGCAGCAAATCTGATTTTAAGATGATTTAGTTGATCTGTCAAAAATGCTGCCAAAAATGGTAGGTTTGCACTTAAAACTTTGGGAGAGATGTGATTTCTGTAAGGGAGATCTAGAATGTGTAAATTCTGTTTCCTGCAAGTGTATTTGAGCTGTTTTGCTGTGACTGGTTAGCTAGTGGAAAACTGTAGCCTTAAATGTATTTTGACTGAAAAGTTGTACATAGTAAAAAAAAGTTTGACATTTCTTACAGAAATATTTAGAATGTGGGAATTCAGAAAGCATTTGGGGAATTAATTTTCAAAATTTAAACAAGCAGCATTAAGCTGTGTTGAATGAACTTTTTTTGGAAGAGCTCATTCGTCTCTCATTGCAGGTGTCACCATAAATTGGTTGGACACATCTTTCTGAAAGCCAGCATGACCCAGTGTAGGTTATTTGGTTTGATCATTACAGTTGGAGGGTTTTTTTTGAATGCTTCCAATAATTTTCCTTTCCTGCAGAGATATCTTTCTTCTCTAGAGCAGTGCTACAAAGTAGTGTTTTGCCTGTTCTCAGAACTATTTTGGTGGATCAGTGTTACACAGTTACATTATGAATTCTGCACAGCATTTAGAGAGAGATTCTACATGTGCACTTGGAATAGAACAAGTCTTTAAAAATGTGGAAGCTTCTGACTAGTTTTATTTGAAATACTTGTGCCCAAGGAAATTCTCATTTTGCTCAATCTTGCGCAGAACTACAGACAACCTTTGGTTTCCTTCAACTGTTTATTGATTGAAGTTATGTAAACTTAGAAGTAAATAACTCCAGCTCTTCCATGAGAAAGTATTAAGACTCATATTTTCATTGCCAGCGCTCCTTTCTCCTCCATCTAACAGCCACTTGTTCTAGGCTTTGTGTAGGCAGAAGGCTTTTTTTTTTCAGGGAGCACCAACTGCTTCTGTGGCTTGTTTTGAGTCTTGGGGAATTGATGATGCAAGTTGAGATGAGCTTTGTTAAATTTATGCTTCAGCCTACAACATGAAGATCTATCAGTTCCAGAAGTTGGTGTAAATTTGGTCCATCTTGAGCATCTTAGAGCAGATAGCCCCTAGAAAAAACACTGAAGTGTGGTTAAATTTTGAAGCATTCAGGTTATGTAAGCAGTACGTGAGGATCTGCTGTGGCTTGTAACCCTCCGAGCCTGTGTGAGGTGTTGGGGAGAGGCATGGAACCTGGGAAAAGAGTGCAATGGGGGGTGGTTTACTGCAGGCTCTTTCTGCTCTGAATAAAATAATGTGAACATACCAAGTGCTGTGACATCACCTGGTAACTCCATGTTTTACATGCTTGGCTTGTGAATCTTGATTACTTTGTGTTCTCAGACATATTTATGAGAGCATCTTGGCTAAACCCATGTAGTATTCACAGTCATGAGTTCACATTCAGAACCTGAAATTTGGTAGGCTTAAAAGCTAGGAATAAAACAGACCAAAACACTAAAGCATTCAAAGGAAGGGTTTTGTGCAAATTAAGAAAAACATGGAAATACTTGCTTACTGGACAGTTAAGCTTATGAAATCCTTCCAGTTTTCACAATTCATTTTTTTAATGAAATGCTGTGAGCAAACTGAATGTCCTGATAATACATTTAGAATTTTTAAAAGGTGAGAGCACTAATTGCAGGGCAGTCTGAGTAGTTAGTTGTAGGTGGGTTTTTATTTGG
>WBNQ01006601.1:0-12554 GCA_013401375.1 Spizella passerina | reverse complement strand
GCTTGTTGCAAAGCTCTTAGGCTTCTTGCTCTCAATTTCAGCATATCCGACCATCTCATCAGAGATAGTTTCTTTCTGGAGCCAGTTTGTTTCTTTGATGAAGACTTCCATGCTCTGGTTTTTGAGTTTTGTAGTTTCAGTAAACACAATCATTTCACATTGCCATCAATTCCATGAGATGTCCTGATTAAAAGCTGGACTGAACTGAGCACGTTGGTGACACCCCGTGGCATCCTGCTGAACTCTCTGACGCAAATGGCTTCGAGGTGTGACATTTGTTTCTCAGTACCAATGCCCGTTCTCACTTAAGAATAGCAGTAGCAAGCACCAATGAAGGGCTACTTCTGTAGCAAATTTGGTATAGAGAACATTAAGTAGCAATGGTAACCAGTAAGACTGGATTGAAACTAATTGCTATGGGAATGTGTGGGACTCCCACATAATTTTAGAACGCATAATCACATGACTAGATTATTTATCCAAGTGATAAACATGATAGTTTGGTACATTTATATTGTAGCACAATTGTAGCATATTTGTATTGGTAATAAGTTCAAGCAATCACTTGAAGAATTTCATTTAGCTTGCCAGTTATACACAACAGGAATCAGAAAATTTGTCAACAATCTTGAATTTTTTGTTTACTTCACAGCATAAAACCTTGACTATCATTATCATAGTTTGCCACTTCAACAGTTGCACACTGTAACAGAGGAATGAATTACCTTTGACAAGATTAGGTCATCAAATTCAGTACGTTTATATTTATTTTCTTATGACTTTGGAAGAGGGGGTATTTAGTTGAACATAGGCTCAAGAGGGTACTCTTGGCAATTGCACTCACAGGTAGCAGATTTCCAGCAAACCAACCAGGATACCACAGACCCCTCACGTCCTCCTTCACAACACACGTACAGCACACACGGGCTTCTGGCTCAAGCAAGGGCAGTGCATCAATTTGCATAGCTGAACATCCCCCTGGAAGAGGGGTCAGGAGGCTTTTAACATGGATGAGCCTTCCAACCACATTAATCTGAAAGATGCAATCATGTAAGCACAATTTAAAAGTCAATGTCAAAGAGAGTNCTCTTACAAAGGCAAAAAAAAACTTCAGTAAATGCCAAATAGGCTCTCTCTGTGGATGCTACACATAACAGTTTCAGAATGAAGCTACAGTCTCATTTTAAAGACATTCAGATCAGCTTGATGATTCAGCTGAACACTAGGTCTGTGCAAGAAATGAGCAGCATTCAGTCAAACAAGAGAGTGATGCTCTGAACCAAACCATCACACTAGAATTAATACAATTAAAGATGGGAACATGTAGTAACTGACAAGAGTCTGTTTGACCAAGGAACATTACTTCTGTGTTTGCTGTAAGTCGACTGTGAAATAATACCATAAATTACAAACATAGTGATCTGTAACATTTGGAGACTGGGACAAAGACTGATGTAAGCAAGTTCTCCCAGACCAACACTGACAGACAGAAGGTAATAAATGAGACAAAAATAATGGCAGGCACACCATTCCTCTGGATGAAGGCCTACAGTATACACACCATTCTTTGTTCATTAACCATATAATAGACAAACCCAGGTTTCCCTGCCAGTTGAAAATAAACCATTTCATTACTTACAGATCTTCTTGTACTGAAGATTTATGATTCCTTTTTAAAAAGAAATTTCTTCAGATCTCTCTCAAACAGCAAGAAGTTCCTATATGTCAGTCTTTAATGCTCCCCTCTTCTAGGAAGGTCACTTCAAAAGACAACAGTTCTAACATCAAAGTTCAGTGCATGCCACTCTAACAACCAGATATCAAAGTGATAAATTACCTTCTATGTTCAGAACCTATTTCAAATCCAGTACCACATTGTTCGAGTAACAGGCTCTAAGAAAGCAGCTGGTTCATATTTTGTCAGGGCACCACTTGAGCTATAAATAAAATAGAAAGCAGGTAGGACAAAGAACAGCCATATAAGATCAGATAAACAGAAATATGGCACACCTGCAATTTCTAATCATTGGCATTCATATGCCTGTCCAAAATAAATATATTTTATATCTATTGACACAAAGGTAAAATTCCATTATAGATCACCCTTATTCTCTGATTTTATGTTTGGCATGGACAATATGAATATCAAATGCTCTCACCTGGATATATTTCAGACTACACAGCCTAATTTTAAGAGGGATGACTGAATTTGATACTGCCCTTTGTAATGTCATGAATAATGACATTATGAATAATCCCATGATATTATTCCATATGACTCTAGATTCTGGAAATCATTTCATAATCCTTAATCCCACAAACATGAAGGAAATATTTGATAATGATTTTCCACTTCCTTAGGATTATTCTGAATAAATTCCAGTTTTACTCCCCTTCCCTGGTAATTTCAAAGCCATGAAGAAAAAGTTCCTTTTTTGAAAAGGAAAAAAGTACCTTTTTTGAACTTGAAGAGTGTCTGAAAGGCGATTACCATACTATTGACCATCAGATATTATTAGCGATATTATTATTTACAACAAACACATGAAGCTAACATACAGTAAATAAAGACCTCTCTTTCGTATTTTCTGGGCATAAGTACAAATATTTATTTTGCTTATATTCAGTAAGAGAAATATTTACTTCGAATAATACAGTGAGGAAAGACAAGTGGAAGATGAAATATTCTGCAATACATTTTAATAAATTTAGCTTTACTCAAATATTTTTCTAACAAAATCTCCTTGTACTCCTCAACTAATTATTCATGCTTGCAAAATAAGGGCAAATATTTATTTTTGAAATCACAGTAATTCCGTGCCATTCTAAGATGCTGTACCCTCTTATAACTTCTGCCATTTTCTACAGGACTTGAAGCATGCTATGCTGCTTTATTTGCTACAAATTCAAACTAGACAAATACATTAGTATTAACATCCATGATACTCTCCTTGTGGTTTAAAACACAAATTTTGACCACAGACTCTAAAACTGTTAGGCATCTGCTAGTTAAGGAATAAATCTAACAACTTTTGAGTCTTGTATGATCAGGTCTGATCTAATGTTTTCATCTTTCTAATTCCACTATTTTTTTTCCATGACTTATTACTTCCACCTCCACACAATCTTTTTTTTCCCTTCTTTTTTTTTCCTTAACATTAGGAGTCTGTGGCGGTACCACTTGTCGGTTTCTCTGGGTCTGGACTGAAGGCACTTGAGACAGTAATTCGTGTTCAGACTCAGGTGTTTATTATTTCTTATCAGTAAAACAGTCTCACTACTGCAAGTTCGGCAACTTTTGATTAGAAGGCACAAATGGCTAACAAGCTCTTCTTACAAGGTCTTTTAAGACTAAACTATCCAATTAAGAACTGACACCTGGATTATTTTCCCTTTTCTGCCCAATTACAAAATGCCACCCAAACTCAAGAAGAAGAAGAAGAAGGAAGAAGCATGAAGAAGAAACCCAGGATGACACCCTGTGCCCTCCATCTTGCTTCCATCCACAACATACTAAAAATCCCAAAACCTGAATTTCTCACCAAGAGATACACTTGCACTACTCTCTATAATCTGTTTCACACTTTTGTGGATTCTAATCTATCTTGAAGTCTAGGAAACTTTCTCCATGAATGAGGGTCAAAGTCAGTGCTCCCCTGGGGTCAGGGCACCCCAGAGCAAACAGAGAAATATTCCTTGTGCCCTGGGTTTCCACAGGTCAATTCATAACCACGGCAAGCAGTAAGGAATCCAGTGATCCTCAGGCTTTGTAACCTCCGGTCAGAGGACTAGCTTGCTGGAAACAAAGTAGCTTTTTTTCCAGAGAGCAAAACAGTCAGCAGTCAGAAGGGGTGACTCACAGGAATCTGCTCCCTCCTGACCAGGGAGGGGAAGGCACTGATCTCCCCTCTCTGGTGACCTGCATCAGGACACGAGGAAATGGAATGAAGCTGCACCAGGGGAAGTCCAGGTTGGACATCAGGGAGTTGGACTTGCTGATTGTTATGGGTTCCTTCCAGCCTTAGGTTATTATAAATATTACCTATTTTAAGGGTCACAGTTTAAGAAAATTTGCACAATTCAAAAGATCTTGAAACTACTACTAATGATAAAAATTTATCAATTACTGCTGTGCAAATCTGCATTTCTTAGATGATACTGTATTTTTTATTAAAGCTAAAGACATTTCCCTAGTTTAAATCACATTAAATACACAAAGGAACAACTCTCTTGTGTTTAAGCACTGTTTCTTCAACTTGCAATATAAATAATATATGTCCTAGAGATACTGAAGCAGAGTAACCATGTATATCCAACACATGACTTATCCTAGTATGTACCAAGTTTTCAGGTATTTGGAGATGTCGGGCTAGCCCAGTTTCACAGTTACATACATCAGGGCAGTTAGCAATTGTTGATGGAATATCAGGGGACAAAAATAATTCCCAAGCGTATCATTACAACCAGCCTGTTCTCTAGCACCATACACATTTACGCGCACACACCAGAAGGACAAGACCATGTGGTTTGGAAGGAAAGAAGCTACAGAATCCTACGTAGCAATCTACAGAATCTATTTTAATTTGCACCATGTATACATATATGCACATATACATAAAGATTAATCTATATGCAAACCCAAAATATCAGAACTATAGCGGCAAGTGCCCCTGAAGGACAAAATCATGCTAGCTTTCCCTCTTCCATCAACAGCACTGTTGACACACAAGAACAGTGTGCCTTCCTGTTGTTCTTCCATCAATTTAGAAACATTTGCTAAACAGCAAACACCTTACCCCATCCATATTGATAACAGTACCCTTAAAAACAGGTAGTGCTAGGCACTGAAAGAGCACAAATCCCACCTGAATTCCCTCACCAGAGATAATTTTAACTGTTCCCTAGAGTATGAAGTGAACAATTTTTCTGCTTCAACGTAATTTATGGTGTCAATCAGTGTTTCTTTTTAAACATAGAAATATTCAGAAAAATATTTGATGCCCCTTCATGTGAAGCTTTAGAAGTTTGAATGCTACATTTCCCAAGCTCTGAGAAAAATGGTGAGAGGTAGCAAATCCTGAACCAGTCCACTCTCCTTGAAATAGTGGACAGAAAGGGATTTCATTCAAACAGGTTCTAAGCAAAAGCAAAAAATAAGGCAAATGAGATCACCATTCCTTCAAATAATCAGACACCTTGTCTTTCACCTTCCGAATGGTGCACTTTGCATGGTGTGAGGAAAAGGCTGGCACAGCAGCTCCATAAACTACAAAACAGAGCCTGGGGGTTTAGTGCCCAAGGGAATACAGCTTGGGGAAGGGATGGGCAAAAGGCTGTTTCAGAGCCCAGTCCGGGCAGGAGAGAGGCAGAGGCTGCCTGGGATGAGGGCTTGCCAACTGCAGTGAGGAGGCAGCACCCCATGCTGGTTCAGCCCCCCGACCCTCTTCCAGGCTCTGTAGTCTCTCAGTTACTTGCCCAGAAGTCCTGTCCTCTCTGTTCCTCACAAACCAGCTCCCAGTGGGAGTGTCTGGGGTATGAGAGAAACAAATGTCAAGAAAAATGCCTCTAGAGATGTCTTCCACATTTCATGATAAAAATCAAGTTGGGGGAAATAAAAAACCAAACACTACAAATATCCCAAGAGAATTGTGTGTCACCACCTTTTTTAATGTTTGTAGCAGCTTTTATTTTACCAGCTTGGTATTAACATAAACACACCTCTTTCATCTCAGCAACTGATAAGGTCAAAACCAATTTCACTGGATATCCACTCTTTACACAAAGAGTGGATAACAATTTCTGGGAAAAAACAGTCACTGCACATACACACAGCTTTTAAAATGGATACAACAAAATTAAGCTGCAGCAGTGCATGAAGCAGGAAGAAAAAATGCCACTTCCTTTATCAGATGAGTCAACATACAACCATTTGGTGTTTTGTTCTGGTTTAGGTTGTTTGGGGGTCTTTATTCTTTTTTTTCACAAGAGACATCTTGAAGGCTGGGTGACATCTCCTTCACTATTAAGGACGGATGCACCTGTCCGCTTGACTAGGTATGAAAAAAAGCAACAGTTAAATCATAGCTGGGGATTGAAGAGGAGAGGTAAGGACCAAGCAAGCAAAGGATCTTAAGAAGAGGATGTCTCAATCTCACAAGCCTTTTTCAGTCCCAAAGCTGACAACATGGAAAGTGCAGTATTTCACTTAAGCCATGAAGCACCCTCTCCTCCACTCACAGGTTAGCTACCAGAATACTTTTGGTATTCATAACATGGGTGTTCCTTTGATGAAAAATTGCATCTGAGTATCAACTATGCAGGAATGAACAATACATATCCAATCAAAACACTGATTTTTTTTCTATAAATCAAACCATTTTGGGAAGAAAACACAATTTTTCTTTCTAGGTTCTACTTTTTTGTTACATTTAATCTGTTTGGAAACTCTTTCATAAGACATAAGACAGATAACATCAAAAATAACTCTGCCTGTAAGTAGACAGCTTTTCACTTCTAAAGTACTCCAGAAAGTGACACTTTCTTTTTGGGGGATGCAGGAAGAGGAAGGCTTAGTAAGTTTTTGCTTGCTTGCTTGCTTGCTTGGCTGGCTAGCTGGCTGGCTGGTTGGTTGGGTTTTTTTAGGTACTTTGGGGGAACATACGCAATGACAGAATGAACAGCATATGACCTCAAAATGGGAAAATGTCCTTAGTCAATTATTCTTTTAAAATACTCAAGTTGACAAAATTATCAATATTGTGTGAATTTGTTTTACATTACTAGAATAGACAGTATTAGCTTTTTCCAGGCAGGATAAGATATGGAGAAGGCTAGGGAAACAATATCATAAAATGTAGCACTTTTATAATTAGACAATACCAAGTATTTGATGATTGATTGTCAGATAGTAGGAAGATGTTGATAAAAATAAAAGGAAAGCTTACAGTTTTCCCCTCACATATGCAAACTCTATTATTTATGAAGTTCATTAAGAGTTTTATTAAAAGCTGAACAAAATGTTGGAGCAAGTACTTCATTTATCTAATCAAANAGAAGTTGATGAAGACCAGACAGAATCCTGTGTTTGAATGGAATTTATGCATCATGTATGAAGTGTATGAATATGTAGTGGGCTATTGTTCTTAAGGGTTAACCCTTTGTTAGCAGGGGTCCTTTTTCAGGCTCCTGATGCCCAGAAAAAGGTACCCGGACGTCCGTAACTCTTTGTTTTTATTGTCTCATATTGTCTTAATTCAATTTGTCCAAATTGTTATTACTCTAATTGTGTTACTATTTTTTAAACCATTTTATTACTATTAAAATTTTAAAAATTTAAAAAACAAGTGATTGGCGTTTTTCACATCAAAGGTATTTAGTTTCAGGATTATTTAATGTATTTTCATGGCTGTACTCCTGCACTTTAAGTAAATAAGTGCTAAAATGTAGTTTAAAAGAAAAAACAAAACCATTTATTGAAAAGTAAGTGTGGGCTTGATCTTTGCTGCCTTTGTTTCAGTTTGTTTTATGGACAACAATTATTTTGCAGTGAGGCTGGAAAGCATTCATGGCTAGGGGCAAAACTCCACTCAAATTTTTGGGGTGGAAAAGGACCTGGGGGTGCTGGTGACAGCAGCTGAACATGAGCCAGGCTGTGCCCAGGTGGCCAAGAAGGCCAATGGCATCCTGGTCTGGATCAGCAGTGGTGTGGCCAGCAGGGCCAGGCAGGGACTGTCCCCCTGTGCTGGGCACTGGTGAGGCTGCATCTCGAATCCTGCTCTGGGCCCTGCAATTCAAGAAAAGACATCGAGGTACCGGAACAAGTCCAGAGAAGGACAATGGAGCTGGGGCAGGGTCTGGAGCACAAGTGCTGTGAGGAGCAGCTGAGGGAGCTGGGGGTGTTTATCCTGGAGAAAAGGAGGCTCAGGGTGACCTTATCAGTCTCTGCAGCTGTCTGACAGGAGGCTGTGGCCAGGCGAGGGTCAGCTCCTTCTCCAGGCAACCAGCAACAGGAAGAGAGGAAATCGTTTCAATTTGTGCCATGGGAGGTCTATGTTGGACATAGCACTATTTCACGAAGAATTTCATAAAACACATCACAAAACATTGTTCCAAATTGCTTCACAGAAAGGGTGATTAGAGCTTCGAATGGGCTGTCAGGGAGGTGGTGGAGTCATTGTCCCTGGAACTGGTCGACATGGTGATATTCGGTCACAGGTTGGAACCAGAGGTGTTATAGGTTAGCTGCGGTGGGGAATTAATCACCAACTAATAAGTCTAAATAAAATGAAATTTATTAATTGATATAGTAAGCGATAATAGGCAAAGTCAGCGCCCCGGGCGAGCTGGGCGACGGGGGAGTTTCCGCTTTACTACTGCCGCACTCTTCTGATTTTCTGTGGAGTTTTTATACAGTCTTGCTTCTGGGTTAATGTGTAGTACTCTGTGTATTCTTCTTTTGTGTTTAGGTGGTCACAGTCTACTTTTCAGGGTCTGAAGATGAAGGTTGGTATTTTTCTTTTGTTTGATTTTNCTTTGTCAGCTTTGATGAACAAACTTAAAGTTTTAACCCATTACAATTGTCTTTTCCGAGCTGTAAACTGGTTCCGTAAATTCTGTAAACACAGGGTCTCTCCCCGGGGGACGGACGGGGCACTGCAGACGCCACACCCGTCTGTTATGAAAGACCTTTCATACCCACACAAGCCCAGAACTGCAATGCCAGCCAACAATGCGGGAAGGGCGGGCGGGCCGGCGGTGTCCCGGCGGGATCGGGGGCCGGGTGTCCCGGGCCGTGAGTCCCGGCGGGGTCGGGCGGCAGAGACAGCTCCAAGCCCCGCTGTCCCGGAGCCCCGGCCGGAGCCACTCCCGCCCCCGGCCCCGCGCTGCTGCGCCTGCGCGGAGGGGCCGCGCGCGCGTCCGCCATGGCGGCGGCGGCGCTGCGGCCGCGGGTGGCGGCGCTGGGCCGGCGGCACGGCCCGCCCGGGGCCCGCGGTGAGCGGGGACGGGGACGGGGACGGGGGCGGCGCGGGCGGCCCCGAGGACACGGGCGGCCCCGAGGGCGTCTTCGCAAACGGCGTGTGCGCTTGGGAGCATCAGAGCCTGGCCGCGGATGGCCTTAATTTAATCATGAAAGGTGCGGTCTGACAGGATGACTGGCCTGCTTCGGTGCTGTATTATTATTATTCAGCCGCTCTTGAAGATGCCCCAAGGATGGATGAGAAAGCCATGTGGAAAAGGAGAGTGAGTAAGGCTCCTGCTGAGTGCTCATCGGTGCTAAGGGAGCTTTGTGTTCTTCCCTCAGATACCTTCTTAGCGAAAGGCTCTGCTAATCTGGACAAGCTAAAGGACCTATGCAACGAAGGGAAAGAAAATCCTTCCACGCTTTGTCAGCTCTATACTCAGGTACATTATTACGGACATCACACTGCCTTTCAAGAAAATGCTTGTAGGGTGTGGGAGACGGTTTGGTGTAAAAAGGGATGGTGGAGCAGAAAGGCAGCTCAGTTACTTGGGGGTGTATGGTGAGCGTCTCTGAAGCACTGAACTGCTTCTGACTTGGAAAACTTAGAGTCCTTCGTGATGTTACTTTAGGGACAGAAGGGGGTTTGGCCTGACAGTCACCATCACCAGTCCTTCAATACTTCCAACTTGCACCTTTTGTAAACTGAATGTTAAAAAATACCCTCGAATTGTAGTGTTTTATAAACTAACAAGTTTTCTGTGTTACAACACACATCCGCTTGATTATTTTGACAGTAGCATTTCTGTCTTGTATATGTTCTTGTTTTCATAGGCTGTCTTAGACATCACATATTTTGAGGAAAACCAGCTTGTGGATGAAGATTTTCCAGAAGAATCTGCCTTGCCAAAACTTAAAGAACTTATTTCTGTTCTTTCAGAACCAGAAGACCTAGTGAGGGAATGCAGCATAAAAGAAGTGAGTAGCCGGAGGGCGAATTATTTCATTATTTAAAAACAAAAAATCTGAAATGGGACATAGTATTTGTATTTTTGATGGGCAGAATTTAAAGTATTTGGAAGTATTTTCAAGTCTTTTTGGTATTTAAATAGGGATTCCTGAAAATATAATTTCAAATGCCTTGTTGTGTGCTCAGAATTTCTCTTGGAATCATTTCATGATTCCACAGGCAGTTAACTCCTGTTTGACCTACAGTGATAGGTTAGGCTAGCCTTGTCTCTCTGAGTGCTGCTGTCAAACACAGCACCTGAAATAAGAGATTTACACAGCGTTTGCATGTGTGCCAGTGCATATAAGTAGTTCAGGTGGTTTATTTTTGTGTTAGACCAGTTTGTTGGATTTTATTTCAGCCCCTCAACATCCTTGGTGCAGAGTTGTTAGAATGTCTTTACTGGAGAAAAGGAGCCCTGCTTTACATGTATTGCCACACAGCAAAAGAAAGGAGTGAATGGGTACGAGAAAACATTGCCACGTTTAAAAAGGTACAGGAGATGAAAATGTTCTGTGGGCTTTAAAGTTTGACTCTTCACTTTTAAAATATGGCTGGTTTTTTTGTTCTGTTGTTTTTTTTTTTTTCTTTAATTAGGATTTTAGGGCTTCATAGGAAGAAGTATTTCTGCGTATCATTAATTTAACAAGAACTTATCTTTTCCTCATTTTTAACTGTACTCAGTGTCTTAATGATGGAGTTCAGTACTTGATGAAGATGCTTAGCTTTAGATGCCCTCTTCAGCTAGATGAAGATATCTCACTTCAGGATAAAGACACAGCTAGATTACTCAGTGAAGGTAAAAAAAAACCCAAAAAATAACTCCAGAAAACCTTTTAACCCACTCCTCTTAATAACTGCTTCACTTTATGAAATGCTTTTTTGCATGTGTTTATTGTTTGACCTAATTTATGTTCAAGACTTGACACTTTTTAGAACAAGAAGATAAATGAGGCAAATAAGCAGGCAAGAGTGCCCCCCCCCCTTTCTTTTTAAACTCATGAATTTTAGGAGATGTCAGCGCTCATTTGCCTGGTGTTTTATGAGTGCACTGGAGGGAGGTGAACTGAGGCAATGAGGGTTTGATGCACAATAGTGTTTTATGCTGGCAGTGTTTATACGCAGTATTTTATTGTGAACCATCCAGTTCACCATTGTCAGATGTTTAGGGCACAAATATGACTGCAGAGGGTGCCAGAGGTTCACATATTGATCTTCCCTTTTAGCTCTAGGACAGTAGGGGTATAAACACAATTACAGACTTCATGCAGGTGTAAAAACTGTATGCAGAATTGGTTAAATTTGGCAAATGTTCTTTGTCACCACTTTCTGTAGCTTTGCGTAAGTTTCGTTCCTGTTGAGCTTTTCTAGGAGGATCTGAGGCTGCATCAGTGTGATGCAGGTAGGGTGATTCAGCAGGAGGGGATTTGTAAGGTAAACCAGCTGGTGCTGAGGACATGATGTCCACATTGAGCACATTCAAAACCAGCTCTACTCTGACTGTAGCAGGATATGCAGCACCTTCTTGTTTAATTTCATCTGAAAGTGGCATTGCTGCTATATAGCTCCATAATGTAATGGCAAGTTGTGGATTTATTTAGCAGGAATTTTTTTTGTTTTTGGTGAAAGACACGCGTGTGCCTTTGAATTCATATACTAATAAAGCTGCTCTGGTTAACCTGAGTTAAGATGACTTCAGACAGTATCTCTTAGGCTTAAACTGTGGGAGGCACAGAAATACTCCAGAGTAAATATATACAGTCATGCCTGTGCCAAAGAGGCTGTAAAGAAATACTGAAATTCTATGAGATAATTAGGCAAACAAAACTATAGAAATAATACTTGCATGGCAGTCCTAAAAGATTTTAACATTATGGAGGGCCAAACTGGACAGAGAAATGAGCACGGTCTTGATCCATGATTTTCTTCTGGGCATTATATATTTATATAATTATATACTTATACTGTCTTTTTGGAATTTTCTTCCCCATTGTTACTGAAAAAGAATTAACAAGCTGTGTACTTTCTTATAGCAGAACAATAAAGTACTTGATCTAAATTATTTTTGCAGGTATATTTAGTGACACTCACTTACTGGCAATGATGTACAGTGGAGAAATGTGCTACTGGGGACTGAAACACTGTGGAGAAGGGAAGCAGGAAAGCCTTGAGTCAGTAGATCCTGTGTCCAACAGTGACCCGGGCAGCAGATCACAGAGCATATCGCTGGATTTCCAAGAAACGGGGAGAAACATGTTAACAAAATATGTGGCCGTATGTGAGGGACCCTTAAAAGGTCAAGGGTGGAATACAACAACTGCAAAACAAATGCTGCATTACTTTGTGAAATCTCACAACTAAGATCCATTGCATCGTCTTTGCTAGAAGAAAACTCGTGACATAAGAGCACACTCTTCGTCATTGACTTATTTTCTTTTTTTTTTTCCCAACCGAAATGTATACTTCCGTTGCATTAAAAACTCGCATTCCAAGGACTCCCGGACCGCGGTCCAAAGTGCAGTGCGGTGCTGGGGCGTGGGTGCGGCAGCGCCGTGGGCAGCGCCGGGGCGCGGTGCCGGAGCGGGG